>CAJHNH020005013.1:613663-636221 GCA_905116865.2 Candidula unifasciata
GTGAATGCCTCAGGGAAACGAGTGGTGAACAGTGCGGAAGCGCATAAAGATCATTACGGTCAGAGGTGAATGGCTGTGCGAGGAGCTACCAGGGGATATTTCTGAAGCTCAGCACTCAAGGGAAGGGTGAGACTGATATACAATCAGACAGTTACAGGTGTCAACGGAATAAGATCTCTTCGTTTGCTGCGCAGCATTTGGAGCGAAGAAAACGAAAAAGGAGAAGGACGAGGAGTGAAAGGAGGGGGAAAAAGAAGAGAAAGTTGAAGGGTTTGAAGGTAAACATAAAAAAGAATCAGAGAAGAAGAACAAAACAAGAAGAAAAAGAAGCAAAGAAGGAGGAGAAAAGAAGAAGAATTACTAGGATTACTACGCAGTCAAGGAAGTAGATGTTTGAAGATTAGAACAGTTTCCCGGGTGGGTTCCGGGGCCCCATTGGGGGAGAAAACAAGAGAAGACCAACTGCTTCTTTAACAAGCGTGCCGTAGGAGTAGAGTATTTGGGGGTTTCCTTTGAAGTGCATCTTCCTGAGATGCAAGGGAACCAACAGTGTGCATACAAATAAGTCAGATCTGTTTAACGGATGTGTACGCAACACTCATGTTCTCCAGAGTCCAGAGGTGGATGAACAACCAGAACTTTCCGCCGGAGTTTACAGCCGGTAAGCACGAAGAAGAAGAAGAAAAAGAGCAAGTGAAATAAAACAACAGATTTATATTATTTGGAAAAAAAAGGGGAGAGGGGGGGAGGGGGCTGAGTGATTTAAAGTCATGGCGTCCGCCTCGAGTGCTGGACGTCTCGGGTTCAAATCCCGGTGAAGGCTGCAATTTTTGACGTAGAGTTTTCAGTAATTTTCCCTGGTCTCTGGGCAGTAAGATGGTCGCCTTTGTGTATTGTTGCGCATGTAAAAAAAATCCCTTGCAGTTGGAAATCGAAAAGAATAAACTAGGTGCTCTGCGCGGGAAAAAAATATGTTTAAAATCTACCCAAAGTATTTCAGGATCCTCAACGGTGCTGCGGAGTTTGTCCACTGCGCTGAGAAACTTCAGGCTCAGACTTGAGTTAGAAGTAGAACGGTGCACTTATGGATTACCTCCCTTGTGTCATGATGTTAATCCGTTGTATAAACAATAAACAAGCAATTTATGCTATGGTTTCATGTCACTTTCTGATTATTAAAATGACAAGCTGTGGTCTCTTGACAAAAAGCAGACGACAATAAAAACAATGCATGTTATGGAACAATTACTGTCCTTTTGACTTCCTCTGTTCTTTGTCAAAATAGTGGTCAAGGAAAACATAGATAATGCGCACTTGGCCAGCAAGAGAAAGAAATGACACAAGCGTAAGTTTAAATGCTGCATACATCAAACTCAGTTTGGCTAGCGATGTGACAGGGTGGCTGAGAAATCTTGCCGATTTAGCTTGCATTACTTTCTCGCAGAAAATCCCAACAGACGAGGTAAGGAAACTCTTCGTATGACGTCACTTTGTCCTGGCAAGTCTAGAAAAACATCCCGTTTTCTTGGCTTGTTTACTAGAAATTTCAGGGCATTTTTCATGGGATGACTCATCATTGCACTGTTCTCCAGTTGTTATATTTTCCCCCGCAGTGTCTCCTTCCGGCTTTAATGTCTGCTTTATATTCACTCGAACGTTCTTTATGTTATGCACACTCACAGATACACTTTCGTTTTGTATGTTACAGCATAGATATATATATATTATATATATATATATATATATATATATATGTATAGATATATATATATATATATAGTATATATATATATATATATTATATATATATATATTAATATATAATATATAATATATATATATGATATATATTATAATATATATAATATATATATATATATATAACTTTGCTTAGTCGCTCCTCTTCTACCTTGGGGTGTAGAGGTTCGCCAGAGAGATCGCCAGACGTCTCTATCAGCAGTTTTCTTTCTGGCTTTGTTCCATTCCAGTCCTCTGTCAGTTAGGGACTGTCGGATATTGTCTTCCCAGGGCACGCTGGGTCGTCCTGGAGGTCTGGTTCTCTGGTTCTTAGCCTCCCATGCCTGCAATGATGGCCGATTTTCTCCCATTGTGCATACATGTCCAAACCATCGTAACTGTGACTGATCCACTCTGGTTTGTAAGGACTGGGTATCAAGATCTTGACGTATTGTCTGATTGTGGACTTTGACCCTTCTTGTGGCTTGGACCACTTTTCTCAGCTATCTCATTTCTGAGGCCTGAAGCTGGCTTCTGTGAGCTGTTGTCATTGCCCATGACTCACACCCATAGGTCAGGACTGGTACATAGGTAGAGCGGTAAACAGCCATTTTCGTCCTCTTGCCAATTTCTCTTTTGCTAAGAAACCCTCGGTTTATGGCCTGGAAGAGTCTCCCAGCAGCTGCTTTTCGTGTAGCCAGCTCAATCTTAATGCCTCCATTTCGGTCTAATACAACTCCAAGGTATCTGAACTGGTTGACCTGCTCCAATACATACTGTCCCATCATGATCTGATGTTTCTTCACCTCTCTTGAGATCACCATGGTTTTAGTTTTGGAGATACTGATGGCCATCCCTCTCTTCTCAAGCTCTTTCTTCAAGACAAGTAAGTTGGACTCAAGGCGTCCAAGTCCAAGTCCAAGTCCTTTTGAGAAAAAAAAAAAGAAAAACTCGACCACGTTCAGACTGCTGCTAGCTAGCCTAGGCTGCTAACAGTCTCCGCCTATATTTGTGGTCTGTGTTATTTGCGTCACTTTCGTGACTGAATACTGTTGTTTGTGCCATTTCTGGCTTAATGCTTCCCTCCGAATCAAACCGCTCGTCCTGTTGTCACTGGTGCATGTCTTCCTTCTTCATTCTTGGTGTTTCCTGTTTGTTCTGTCTCCCTTTGATCTGGCTAGGCGTATCTCGAAGGAGAGCGAGCTTCCAAACACAACGACCTTTCGGCCACTATTTATTGTTTTAAAATTTTGAGTATTTTAATTTTGCCAAAAAGTACTGAAAACAGTTTTTGAATGTGAATAGTTCCGAAATGTGAAAATTTTCCGCGTGTGACCATAGTGGTCTTATAGTTGTCTTCCTGTAATATGAACGGGTTAGTCATGTAATGGATATGTGTGTGAGAGTTTGTGTGGAGTCTTAAGCGGGTCCAGTCGTCATTTGTGATCGGGTTGTGTTGATAACTCAAGGCGTGCCTCTGATTTAGCTATCAGGGCCACATCGTCTGCAAATGCCAGCTCTGATTGGTCTCATCTCCCAGTACCTTACAGAGTACTTCTTTGTCTTCTCCTTACAGGTTTTGATGACATCATCCATCATAAGAATGAATAGGTAAGGTGAAAGAATATCACCTTATCTAACACCGCTGGTGGTCTTAAATTCTTCTGACGTTTGGTCTGCCGTTCTTACATAATTTCTGCAGCTTTTGTAGAAACTCCGTATTGTATTGATCAGGGGTGCTGGTATATTTTTCCCTGCCAAGCAGTCACAGAGCTTGTTCCGGGGTACCTTGTCAAATGCCTTTTCCAGATCAAAAAAACATAGGTGCATCTCACTCTTATATTCAAGGGCTTTTTCACTCATCTGTCTTAGTGTAAAGATAAGGTCTTGAGCACTTCGGTTTGCTCTGAAGACATATTGGGCCTCGTCCAGCTGAGGCTCTACCAGACATCTAAGTCTCTGCTCGAGAATTCTAGAGTAACTTTTACCAGGAACGCTGAGGAGGGATATGCCTCTGTGGTTTTCACATTGTCTGTTATTACCTTTTTTAAAAATAGGTATAATGATGGCAATCTCCCAATATTTTGGTATAGATTTGCTACACCAGGCTGCCTGGAGAACCTTCAGTAGAAGGCGCTCACCTGCGACTCCCATATATTTGACCATCTCTGGTGTTATACCATCATGACCTGCTGCTTTCCCCAGCTTAATCTTCTCAATAGCTGCCTTCAATTCTTCCATCCTGATGTTATCATCCTCATGGATGATTTCCTTCTCAGCAGTGAGGTCCGTTATTTCTGGGTCATGACTTCCCTCGACACCAAGGAGCTCTGAGAAGTATTCTTTCCATCTGTTCATAATATCATTTGCAGGAGCAAGCAGAGCCCCTTCCTTGTCTTTTATTAATTTCAGTGGGCACTCTTTCTCCTTCTTCATGTTCTTGAGGGTCTTGTAAAAACAGTCTTTGATTTTCTCTTGCATTCTTTTCCAACTTTTCTCCAAACTCTTCCCATGATTTCTGTTTTGCTATAAGCACAGTATTTTTGGCCTCTGTTCTGAGTGCCACATATTGTTTATATTTCTCTATTTCTTCAGCTGTGTTCCTGGCTGCCAGGTATTGCTTCCATGCCCTTTTCTTTTCTCCTATTTTCAATTTGACTTCTTCCGCCCACCAAGGTGTCCTATGTCCCCGCCTTCCACTTGGGACTTCACCACATGCTTCTACTGCAGCTGCTGTGAGGATATTCTTGAATCTACACCAGAGAGTTTCAGTGTTTTCTGATGGTTCTTCTTCAGTTCCTATTGCTTTCACTATAAGCTCCTGGTATCTAGCCTTAATATCTGGCTCTCATAGCTTGTATGCCTTAATCCTCATCCCTTCTCGCCTGCTTGGTTCCTTGCATGGTTGTTGGTGTTGCCTTGTTGGAGCAATTCTTTCAGTTGTTCTTTTTATTGTGACCAGATAGTGGTCACTTATATATATATATATATATATATATATATATATATATATATATATATATATATATATATATATATGGTTAGTTGCGTATCCTTTGCAGGACGTTGCAGAACCAATCCCAACAGCCCCTGGCTGTTGTGTGGTTTTTCTAGGCAAATTTATGTCTAGTAGTTTGCCATTGCTATCTGGACGGTCGGCTTTCTTGATACTATTGTCGAAACCAAGGCAAGGCGCATAGCCCGCAGCTGGGATCGAACACGGCATATATAGATAAATAAATCAATGTTTGTGTGTTTGTTTATGAACTATAGACTCAGAAACTACTGAACCGATTTAGCTGAAATTTTCAGGATATGTTTGTTTTGATACCAGATGTTTACCTATCATGGTTTGAAATTCTACCTGTCATTGTTCATTGTTAGAGATAGGTGACCACATTTTTTGGAAAAATCTTCGAAACTAATATTTCCATTTTTAGTGACATTTAACTATAGCCACCTTAGTAAATGCACAAAAAAGTATCGTCGAATGATGACTTTCAAATCCTTCGAAGAGGCAGAGAGCAGTACTCGGTGGATGGGGGAGGGGAGGGGGTGATGACAGGAATTGTTTACTTTAAGAGCTTACCGCATGATTTCAAAGTTTTCATTTCCTAATTTGTTTATATTTTACTAACGCTACCTCCGATATTGTCATTTTTTAACGAATTACTTGGTTTTTTACAAGTACAGTAGTAAGCTTTTCTTCCGTCTCTTAAAAAAATACAAACAGCTTTAGCATGTGATTAACAAATAACCATTTTTTTAAAACTGTGCTAACAATACCATTTAAACGACCACTAATATAATCACGCAATTATATGTTGCGTGTTCTAAAGTGACAAACCAGACTATCTCTATATCTGTGCAGAGAATAATTGCGACATTAACTATATTAGACACGTGCGATTTCTATTGTCTTTCTTTTTCAATAGCCTTTGATGAGGGAGCGAGTAGTAAATGGATTTGGGAAAGGGGGGGGGGGGGGGGGAGGTGATGCATCGATGACTATCTCTGTATGTGCGCAGACAATGATTGCGACAGTAACCATATTAGACACATGCGATTTCTATTTTCTTTCTTTCCCATTTAGCCAAACTATGCCACAGCAACGCGTGGCCGGGTACAGCTAGTATATATAAATATATATGTATATATATATAAATATATATATATATATATATATATATATATATATATATATATATATATATATATATATATATATATATATATATATATATTTATATATATATACATATATATTATATTTGTATACGGGGGGCCTACTATCTCTTAACTATAGGGCTCAAAGTAAGCTGTGTGGCTACTGTCACGACGACCGTGTTACCTACAGGAAACATTATGTCACATGCATGTTTTGAAATTGTACCTCCCGGTATTATATCATCATATGTGGGTTTTGAGGATTCATTGGAAAAGGGGGGAAAAAGGTGGGGGGGGGGGGGGGTGGGGGTTGTTGGGGGTTCGAAAAGGAGAAGGGTAGACTCACTGCGCCCTTTCCTAGAGTGTCAATGCACGGTCAGGTGGTACCTCATGCGGAAAATGTTTGTTTCTCACCCCACTTTATCAACCCCCCCCCCCCCCCCCAAAAAAAAAAACCCCACACAAACACACTCACCCACATTTTCCAATGCTAAAAACAATTAGTTTTGCCATTTTGTAACCCCCCTCTTTTTTTTAGTGATGACACCGGGTGTGGCAAGCACCCCCTGCCCTGACACGCCCCTTCCTATGAATCTCCTGTCCCCTAACAAGCATGTCGTAAGAGTAGACTAAAAGTGTCTGTATGAGAGGCAAGTTAACAACAGTCTGCAAACAAATAAGCCATATCTGTAAAACGGACGCACACAAAACTCAGATTTTGGAAAAGGACTAAATTCAAGAAGTAGATAAACAACCAGAAATTTCCGTCAAAGTTACGATTTAAAAAAAAAAGGGAAAAGTATGATACCATCATCAAGAACCTTGTGCTTTTTACCGATTTCAGAACTTGATAGCGAAGGCTAGCTATGTTGGAGATATCCTCGATGCCGACCCTTTTTCCCTGCTCAGGAGAATTTATTTTAAGGTGCCACTCTTTCGTCTGACGTTGATATTTACAGTCTTCACAATCTTCTCTATTGTCCTTCCTCTGCCTTCTATCCCCCAGTGGAACATAGGCCTCAACCAACTCACCCTAAGTTGTTCTATCCTTCGCTATTGCATGTAGCTCTCCCCATGTCCTTCCCATCTATTTAACTTCCTTTCCATCTGTTTAACTTCCTTTCCATCTGTTTAACTTCCTCCCATCTGTTTAACTTCCTTCCCATCTGTTTAACTTCAATCTCTAGCCCCCTTTCTCCACGTGCTGTTTGTATGCCTTTATTTCTGCGCAATTGTGTGTTCCAGTGCAAAGATATTGTTACCAGGGTTTTCTCAAAGTTTTTTGTCACCAGCGTCTTTTCTTCACCTCTTGGTCCACTAGACGTTGTTTAATTCTCTCAGGAAGCTCAACATTAGTTATTCGAGCATACCATATAATTTCCTCTATTCTGCGCAGACACCAGTCAATGAATGAAGTTTACTAGTTACTGCCTCAGCTGATCTCCAGTTTCCGCTCCATACAACAGTGCTGATTTGACGTTGAAATACATTTCCTTGCTCTATAAAAGTTTCTCTTGCCTTTTTAATCTCTCTCTCAGTTCACCCATTGTTATATACATTACTGCCCACACATGTGTTCTAGTCCACGTCTTAGCGTGGGATTCCATCAAGAGAAACCGCATTACAATTAGCTTGATTAATTCTTATTATCTTTATCTTTAGTTTTTTTTAAATGATCACATAATAAAATTGTTTGTCTCACTTTTATTGCGGAAATAGAACTTAATTAGCTTTTTTATCCGCGTTCTTACAAATCAATGAATGAGTGAATGAATGAATGAATGAATGAATGAATGAGTGAATGAATGAGTGAATGAATGAATGAATGAGTGAATAAATGAATAACTGACATCACTGCACTGGAGACATCCCCACACTTGCCAACTGGCGTAGGCGCTCATGCGTCCTCACAGATCACTATCCCTGGTTAACTGGAACAGCTCTCTTGATGATATCCCTCCATGTCATCTTGATGATATCCATCCCCACCCTTGAGTATGTGGCAAGACCTCTGCGCCCGCATGAGTATCTAGCAAGACCTCCACTCCCACCCCCTCCCCACCCCACAGACTACATTGCAAAACTCCCAAGCCCCTCCCTCTCACAACACAACAAAACGCTATTAAAAGAAGCAAAAACAGAATCAGCAACAAGTAAAACAGACAGTGTGGCGATTCGTTCTGCCCCGAATGTGTTCCTAATGTATAATTAAATGCCTGAGTTATTCCACTGATTAGATTTTCAACTGTAGATATAAAGACTGCTTATGAAAAAAAAAAAAAAAACAACAACAATGTCCTTGGCTTTTTGTTTTAATTATAGTTTTAAAATATTTATTATTAAAAAAAAAAAAAATAAACTAAAAAAAAATTAAAAATAATATAATGGATTATTACAAAAACAAACGCACTCAGTTTAAAATTGCTTGACAAAATCTCCTCACTCCATCCCTCTTTTAGGGGGCGCTCCCACCAGGTTAGAGACCACTGGTCCATGCAGTTGGTTATAAAAGTACAAGATACATTGTTTTCAGTGTCTCTGTTTATGCAGGTAGTTGAAAAGGTATGAAAGAAGAAATCATTGTTAGTTTCCCTGTCCATGAAATTAGATATGTAAGTACCAAATAAACCATTGTTAGATTCTGTGTCTGTAATTAGGATATAACCAGACATTATTAGTTTTAACTTTGAATTTCTTGCTGGCGCTTAACCATATACTTGTCGGGGTTTCAGTGGCCAAGAGGTAAAGCCTTTAGCCTGCCGCTATAAAGATCGTGGTTTCTTTTCACGACTGCGACGTTTAGTTCATTACTGCGCCGCTCAGTTTGTGGCTTCGCCGTTCAATTCAATTTTTACGAAAATCACTCTAGATTGTCACCAGAGCTACGGGGTTTTTGCTTTGTGGGATGCTCTCAGCAGGCGGCTAGCCGTTTTAAACAGAACCATTTAGAATTAAAAAAAAATAGTTGCGTATCATTTACAGGACGTTGCAGAACCAACCCCAGCACTTTCTGGCTATTGTAGTTTTTATAGGCAAATTTAAGTCCAGTAGTTTGCCATTGCTCTCTAAACGGTCGGCTCTCGGTACCACGGTCGAAACCATCGCAGGACAAACTGTCCGCAGCCGGGATCGAACCAGGCACCCCGTCATTACGAAGCGCGTTCGCAACGCCTAAGCCACAGACGCCGATATTTGGGATACAACCAGGCGCAATTAAGTCCATCCTCTCGACTGTTACCTTTAACCTTTGGTGTTTACTCTTTGTATTGTAACTGCCATCTTCCTGTACTTCTAAGAAGAGTCTATTTATCACAGAAAAACGATATTCAAGGATTGAGACAAATTCAGTTTCTTCATCATTTATTGTCATTTTTCAGCTACAAGCTGTTATACTGTTGGAAAGACGGACTGTATCGTCTGCATAGTGAAGTGCCAGAATAGGGTTGCCACCGATTACGAACGGAATCATAATTGTCACAAGTCTTGTCATTTTTGACAGTTCTAATTATGTTTTCTGCAATATATATATATATATATATATATATATATATATATATATATATATATATATATATATATATATATATATATATATATATATATATATATATATATATATATATTTATATATATATTGAATAGGTACCCCTGTCTCATTCTCTTTTACACTCAAACTAGTCCAATGTTTCTCTAGCTGCTCTAATAGCTGCTGATTGTTCTTGATAAAACCTTTTAATTAAATACACAAAAGGTGCTGGAAACCCCATACTTCTCATAATACTCCACAATTTCTGTTATTGTACTTAATCAAAGATCTTGCTATAATCAAGGAAAAAACCAAGGAGATCTGTATTGTATTCTTAAAATCTTTCAAATATTATTCTCATGTAACGGATGTAATCTGTTTCCTCTGTCCTGTCTGAAACCCACTTTGTGCTTCATGTAGCTGATATTGTAGTTTCATTGAAAACCTATTTATGATAATTCGTAAAATGATTTAGCTAGCACGACACATTAGTGCGATGATATTTTAGTTGGATCATGGTACAAGAGTTTAACTAAATGTACAACCAGGTCTTCAAACAAGGAGTGTTGGAGATCAACTGCAACGACGTTTATTATGAAGAGGGCACTAGACTGATTGATGTTGAAACCAATTGGCACCTTTCCGTTCTTCTAGACGATAGTGTTATATTGCGTTATGTGAAAGCATGGGACTCACAGCAGATGGAGATGGCGAGTGTGAGGACTCGTAAATGCTTCCTCTCGATTTGTTTCCGAGACCAGTTACGGCCATGGATGAAGTTCATCCTCTTCATAGCACAAAATCAGGGCATCATTTTAGAAACAATATGTTGCCTATGCATCATGCTCCCTCCTTCTGTTAGAGATTCATTGCAGTCAAACTTCACTGTCAAGACGGCACATGATTGATTGATTGATTGATGCTGCCTCCATCAACCTGCCTTGTTGGTTTTGCTCCAAAGAAAAGGTAACACAAGTACGTTTAGAACAAAGTAGGCTGCAGAAGTTGCTGGATCTGAAGAGCATTGCTCTATCTGTTCGTTTGTTGGAGTTTTCCTCCTAGACAAGCTGCCAGTAATTGCTAAGTGCATGGTCTGCACTGCCATAACATACGGTTTTCAGCTTGTATTTCGTCTCCCTAGGATAAGACGTATCACACCTCTCCCCAATGCGCGCCTCCATCCGAAGCCGTTGGCACAATATCGGATATCAGATTTGGTATACAC
Source organism: Candidula unifasciata (assembly GCA_905116865.2). NCBI lineage: Eukaryota > Metazoa > Mollusca > Gastropoda > Stylommatophora > Geomitridae > Candidula > Candidula unifasciata. The sequence goes on from CAJHNH020005013.1 coordinate 624,319, forward strand.
CGCCAAACATTCGGCGTTAACTGAGGACCAATGTTAAAACCAAAAGCCTTGTTGAAAAAAAAAAAATTGAAGAATTTTTTGAATATTATCTGATGAAAGTTATTTCTCAACGTAATTACAGTAATTATGTGAGCACTACTTTTTATAGTTCCAAATCTGCCTTCCGGAGACGTGAAATCTTTCCTAGATGGAGCGGACTTGGCTTGATAACCATGCTCCCAGACCAAATGCCCCGACATCTCCCCGAAATATAAATACTGCTCTGATAGATCGTTAATGTCCACTCTGCAATTACAAGAACGGAGCGTGTTTCAAGCTGCAGGATTAGAGAGTCTGTACACAGAGCTCCTTTTGCATAGCCCAACTCCGGTGTTCTTTCGCTCATTACCATGTCCCACAAGGGAAAATTTATTCCATTCAATTCCTATTCTTGGTCTGAGTGTAGGCTTGAATTCCATTTCCTTTTCTTGTGTCTGGAAACATGACTGATCTTGTATATACTATTCTCGGTGCTATTTATTAGTATTTTATTGATTAGTTTGTTTTATAATTCTATAGGGGAAAAAAAAAAAAAGAACTTGATCGTAATCTTTGCTGAAGGATTTCTAGTTAATGTAGGATGGATTTAGAATTTCTTAGTTTAAAAATAAATGCAAAGCTTCAAGACACATGCAGTAAGGACGCAAGAACTAAGGGTGTCATGGACTTTAGGTTGCGAAACATTAGGTAACGTAAGAGTTAACTACTGCCTACTCGAGTCACAGATTTGATTGAAGACAGATGTGCGATTCCGTATAGCGTGTCATTGTAGGAACTGCTGGTTTGATAGGCGCACGTATTCGTATCCGCAGCTCCCTTCCGCTTTCATCTTAGGCATCGCATGTAAAAATCATAGCACAAAGCCTGGGCAATGTTGGCCGTGCATGATGATCCCTCACCTTATCTCCCTTGTTTGTGATACCTCACTTCGCCCCACCTAATAGTCCCTCATTTTGCCTGCATTGTTTACTACAAAGGAAAGGTAACACCAGTGCGTCTGGAACAAAGCACGCTGCAGAACCTGCCAGATTTGAAGAGCTGGTCCCTAACTGTCCGCCTGCCAGAGCTTACCTCATAGACCAGCTGCCAGTTAAGGCTAAGGGTTTGGTCTACCCTGCCATTACATACAATTGTCAATTTGCATTTCCTCTTCCTGAGATAAGGCTAGTATCTTAACCAGTGCGCTCCACCGCCCGCAGCCATTGGCAAAATGTGGCCTTATGAGCCTCTAAATAAAGGCCTGACCACCCTAAGATTTCAAAATCCCCACCTACATGGCATACCCCTATTGCAAGTCCCAGATACCCTGCTCAGCCTCCACATAAGTTATAATTAGGGTGTCAGTAACAGGTAATGTTATCATAAGCGACGTCACTGCACACTGGGCCTATTGGCACCTTTCCGTTCTTCTAGACGATAGTGTTATATTGCGTTATGAGGAGGCACTGGACTTACAGCAGATGGAGATGGCCAGTGTGAGGACCCGTAAATGCTTCCTCTCGATTTGTTTCCGAGACCAATTACGGCCATGGATGAAGTTCATCCTCTTCATAGCACAAAGACAGGACAAAATTTTAGAGACAATATGTTGCCTATGCATCATGATCCCTCCTTCTGTTAGAGATTCATTGCAATCAAACTGCGTGCACAATCCTCTAAAGCAGCAGCCACTCCAAGGTACTTCTATTAATTGTTTCCATGAGAAGTTGGTTTTAATGTCTCCCATATCGGCGTGTAAGGCGGCATTGGCGTGCTTCACCATGCTTTACTCCCATGTGACGCAATAGTGTTAGTGACAGAGATTTGTCATTATCCACTAACACAGTCCGTACAGCGATAACGATATCTGCTCTGTCGATTTTTCTTCACACATGCGTTGATACATTGCTTGTCAGTTTGTCCGCTCACTCATTACCATTTACACCCGCAGTAAAGATCCAAATAACAGGCCAAATTCGCTTGGTGTCAGCTGCTGTTTTCTGCGCTGTTAAGGATATGAAACACGATCGCGTCTCGGTGTCGAACCTGGAAATTTGAGAATAAAATGAAAATAATCACCCTAAAAATCACAGCAGATAGTCTTTAATTCGGCCTATTTTAATTGTTCCTATGTACCACACAGTCTGGGAGTCGCCGGGGCGGAGCGGCTATACGCACGCCGCAGATCAGAGGGTCGTGGGTTCGCTCCCTGGCGGAGCCGGACTTTTATTAAAAAATGACCTTGGCTCCCAAGTCAACGCAGCCTTGAGTGGGTACCGGGTGCAGTCCCGGGAAGTAAAGGCGGCCGGCGTGATGCTGACCGCATCACCCATCTTGTGCCGTTGGTCTATAAAATATAGGTCTAGCCCTATATGCCATATGCGCTTAAAAGCGTGGAAAAAGGCCCTTTACTTTTTACTTTTTACCACACAGTCTGTTTAACCAAATAAATCAACAGTTATATTTCTTATGTAATACAGTCTCCTTCTTCCTCAGTACTCCGAGCCCTTGAGGTTCATTGCTGCAGATATCACCCGCCTCCATTCATCTCTCTGGTTGGCCTTCTCTTTCCAGTTGGTAACACTAAGTGTTTGCAGGTCTGTCTGGATATATGATATTTGATTGGATTTTCTTCTTCTCTTGAGTTTAACTTCCAGGTAGACCTGCTGCCTAGTGCAACTTGAAAAAAAAAAAAATAATCGTGGGTGAATCTAAGATATTGGTATTTTGTTACGTTATAAGGAAAATATTTTTTCTTTGTGTGCATGAGAAAAAATATTCGTCGAAATGATGTGAACCTGATCATGCCTCGTAATATTGGCCCAGACATCACTGGGTTTTCTGCAGCCAGTCTTCACAGAGTGGAAGAACTCTGAATGAATGAATAAACACCTGCTAAAATAGTCCTTAAATTACCGGATTCTTTGCCTGTTCTACTACACTGTCCATTTTATCCCAGAGAGCCTCCACCATACCACTTTATCACAAAGTAGTCACAAAGCAGTTACAAAGTAGTCCAACCCCGGAAGAGGAGCAGCAACAGCTAATCTGTCAGGCTGCTCGTTACCTTGCACGTCTGAATTTTATGGACTCAATGAATACACAAGGCGCAGCGTATCTGAGATCAGATACTGCCAACTCTTCAGTGCAGAGAAGGAACTTAACCATAATCTTATTCTCCATCGCGTTTACCAGCTGTAAACTCCGTAGCAAAGTTCTGATTGTTCACCCAATTTTAGACTGGACTTCTTGCAGATCCTGAGTTTTGTGTGCACATCCATTTTACCTATCTTGATTATTTTTTTATGCAGACTGTTAGTTCCTCGCCTCTAAGGCAGATGCAATGGAACATCGAAAGAAACATACTTAATTAGTCGACATACGATATGGTTGTCATGCTTGTTGACATGCTTGGACATGGGTCTTTTTTTTGTTTTTTACCTCACAGTCTGGCCCCGAATCGCAGACGGCGAACTTCACCTTAGCGATAATGCTTCTCAGACAATAAGAGGTACCTGGCACTTCTGCCCCATTGACGACTGCAGCTCGCAGATGAATGAGAATGTCCCGCCAATACTAAACCACCGGTAAAGAATAATCAATACAGCGTGACTCATAGTCTCCCAGACATTGCTATTCGTGCCGTTTTGTTTTTGCCTTGTACTTTTCTATATTTGACTGTCTAGAACTAAAACAAGCCAGAGGCACCTCGGTAAAATGCTGACACATAAATGTCGAAGTTATTGAGTTCTTGAACGTCTCGGCTTCAATATCACCTCACTTATTTGTTCCTTGTGTGAAGGGAAGAGGAGCGGGGACGGGGGGGGGGGGGGGGGGGGGGGGGGGGGGGGGGGGGGGGGGGGGGGGGGGGGGGGGGAGGGGTGGTGGGGGGGGGGGGGGGGGGGGGGGGGGGGGGGGGGGGGGGGGGGGAACACCGCTTTCCACCATTACTCCCTTTGTAGATTAGGAGATGAGATGGAATTTCCACCATGGGTCAATATCTTTGCAATGTTAACTTCAACTGGAACATTCTCTCGGGGATTCGAAGAAATCTAAGTAGCTTTCAACTGGGGAGTTTTCTTATTTTAATTCTCTTCGTTTCTTATTTAATTATTTGTGTTGTGTTTGAGGTTGGTTTTTTACTGTAGTGCATAAAGAAAAATGCCACTAGGACAGCGTGTATGTTGAGATCAACACTCAGAAATAGACTTCTTTCCTACAATACTACTACTACTACTACTACTACTACTACTACTACTACTACTACTACTACTACTACTACTACTACTACTACTACTACTACTACTACTACTACTACTACTACTACTACTACTACTACTACTACTACTACTACTACTACTACAATACAATTAGTAACAGCACTACTACTACAACTACTACAACTACCACAACTACTGTCACTGCTACCACCTACAGCTGCTGCTGCTACTATCGCAACTACCGCTGTTGTTACTACTACTGCTACCACAATTGTTTACCACATCTCTGCTACCACTGTTGTTGCCACCATTACCACCACTGCTGCCCCTGCTGCTACTATTACTACAACCACTTCCACCAATATTACCACCACCACTGTTACCACCACCACCGCTACCACTACTACTACTACTACTTCTATTACTACTACTACTACTACTACTACTACTACTACTACTACTACTACTACTACTACTACTACTACTACTACTACTACTACTACTACTACTACTACTACCACAACTACTACTACTACAACTAAACTACTAATACTGCCGCCGCTTTCACCGTTGTTATTACTACAACAACTAATACCACCACCACCAATGTGATTACTACTATTACTTCATCTCCCTCTTCCTTCCCCCTTTCTTCTTCCTTGCTCCGCCTCTAGTTAGTGGCCTGTGAAGTTCAGTTCTTCTGTGTCCCTTTTTAAATGAGCTGCGCCACTTCACTTCTCAATGAGTTTCTGTTTATTTCCTTTATATCCTCCTCTCCCCCTTTCATATATTTTATTTTGTTATTTTTGTATTATAGTGATTCAACAGTCGGCTCTGTGGCTAAGTCGATGCGAACGCTTCGCTTCGTAATGCCGGGATGCCAGGTTCGATCCCAGCTGCGGGCAATGCGCCTTGCGTTGGTTTCGACAGTGGTATCAAGAAAGCCGACCGTCCAATGGCAAACTACTGGATGTAAATTGCCTAGAGAAACCACACAATAGCCAGGGGCTGTCAGGGTTGGTTCTGCAACGTCCTGTAGAGGATACGCAACTAACTGTTGTAGTTGGTACCATGTCATTTTTGTCAGGTGTCCAAGCCATCTTAAATAAACATTACACACACAAAACCATTTGGTTTCATGATTACTTGAGGACAAGAGTGAAGACAGAGCACTGTGCCAGATATACCAAATCACGAACTGTCAGACTAACACATGTAGTTTACTGCCTGATTACCAACAAAAGATAAACACACACACACACAAAATATAATAAAAGCTTTACTTCAACAGACCCATGCTAAATGAGGACATTACACAGCGAATTCTTTATAAAAACGATCAACAGTAACGTTATTCTTTCTCATTTACAGCTTCGGCTGCCGTGGGAGATACATGTTTCTGCTTCTTGCTTTTCTGACCATAGACACCTCTTGTTGTTGCAAAAATTCTCTGATGTTATCAGTCCACTTTGTTCTTGGTCTACCTTGTGCTCTAAGTCATTCTCCTCTTTTGTTGTATGTCTTGTATTTTATGGCGCCTCAATGGGTTCCGTCAACATATTTTTAAGCTATAAGCAACCGTTAGTTGCTGCATGTTCTTCTTTATGTGGACTGAAAGTAGATATTTCTGTCACCCAGTTCCATGGATAGAGTTGAGTGCATGGCACGACACTGTGAACTGCGTAGTTTATTTGTAAAGAATTTCGACTGTGACAGGCAAGGTTTTAGCTGTGCTTTGCAAATCTGAAAGTGGTTTGCCCCCACAGAACTGGTGGTACCTTACGCTATTGCGTGTGCAGCTGCTGATTTGTTGTAATTACTGTTTCCATCGACGATGAACAGCAATTCTAGTGGCTAAATATATGCGCGGGCACACCTGATCGCTGTTATTATGCATTCAGTGCATGTGCATGCTAATGGCTTGGCCAAGACTGCAGTTTCAGTGTGTTTTTTTTACAAGGCAAAGTGATGGATATTCTGTATGGGTTTGGTTGGTACATGAAGACAGCGAATATGGAGTGACCCGTTCGCCTTAAAATTGGATTAGTGGTTAACCGATTAAAGATGTAATAAGTAATTGAAAGAACAATAGTCGGCGTCGGTGATCTAGGTTCGATCCTAACTGCAGGCTTTGCGCCTTGCCTTATTTTCGACCCCCGTATCAATAGTCGACCGCCCAGAAAGCAAAATCAAACTACTGGATGTAAATTTGCCTAGGAAAACCACAATATTAAAAAAAAAAAAAAGCTGTAGTTGGTTCTGCAAGGTCTTGTAAAGGATAAGCACCAAACTTCCATAACAAACCAACACTATCTTGTTTAAACTATCTACGCCATCAATGTGATACACAGAGTTTTTGTTTCTTTTTGGATATTATTTTGTGTGTGCTTGCAGATTACGTTTTTAAAAAAAAAAATATTGCATGGGTTTTTTATTAACTGTATATATTGCAGCAGGAGTATAAACCGTTTTAAGTCTATTTTATTTATATGTACTTTTCACATAATTATGACCGTCATATTATGTAATCTTTGTAAATATTTAAAGTGATCTAGGGTACCATATACTCTCTTATATATGTATCAACAACACTGAGGTGAAAAAAGTACATTGATGTCAAAAGTTCACCTTTCAAACAAACTAAAACAACCAGTCATAACATTAGTCCAGGTGATCTGAGCTGAGTTTAGTCAGGAAGCGATATCACAGCACATGGGACAGACTGGCTGGATCTGCACCTCTCGTTGGTGAATTGATACATGACAAGGCAGATGTGGTCAGGACCCTTTGGGAACAAGCAACGGAATCAGTAGAGAAAGAAAATTATTATGGCCTGGAGAGAATGAGGCACCAGAGTGTAACAAGAGGGTCAGGCCGGCTCACTACACTCAGAGGAAAGGCAAGACAGACATAAAACCAGATTGTGACTGGTAACATCAGTATTAGAACTCTGCTCTGGCTGCTGAAGATGAGGACGGAGCATGCGTAGAAATGCCCCGAGTGCTGGGATGTCAATTCTTGACTCAACTCAACTCAATAGGACATTCACATACACGCTCCGTCGTCGTTTTCAGTAGCTAGCGAAGCGCTCCAGTTACGACGGCACCAGTTGCAGTTTAACTGTATATAATCTTGCCTTTTATCGATACCGATTAACTCGCCGGCAGACGACTTCGTCGCTGGTCGGGACAGTATGTAGGTCCCCTGTGTGGGTTCCGGAGCCCCATTGTGGGGAAAACAAGAATAGACCCACTGCCTCCCCAAAAGCATGTCGTAAGAGTCGACTAATTGGGGAGCTTCCTTTGAAGTCGGAGTGCATCTGCCGGATAGGCAAGGAACCAGGAGTCTGTATTCAAGATAATGAGATCTGTAAAACTGATGCACACGCAACACTCAGGTTCTGGAGCAGGACTGCAGTTCAGTATTGGACGAGCAACCAGAACTTTCCGCCAGAGTGTACAGCTGGTGAACGCGAAGAAGAAGAAGAAGTATGGGGGTCTCTCTCTTTTGATCGCATTACTACTGCAGGAGTCCTTTTCATAGCTCTTGGTGACGTGAGTGTCAAGCTATTTTATGTGGAGCACATAACCTAGTCACAATTATAACATAAAGCTCCCTCTTCGGGGATGCAGGTTGAAAATGACAATTTTGCTTACAGCAATGCATCAGATCTTCTGGCCTTTCTTCTTAATACAACGATGTTTAGATCTTCTAGTCCCTACCTGCCTAACTGTTATACTATATAGCCATACACATATTAAGCCCATGATATTCAGTCCAGTGTTGCCACTTTGGATCTTTTAGATCCAAATTTAGATCTTTTTCATTGCATTTAGATACTGTTTTTGACGTTTAGATCGTAAATATTTTTCTAGAACTTTCCATATGGAGTTAGATATTTTATAGATTTTTTTTTCTTTCATTGTCAATTTAATAATTACTGTGTAAAATATTTACTACAATATTTTTGTTTTGGTATAGCACGTACATTGTGACAACTGCCATTATTTGAATTTTGAACTCTCACTGGGGTCAAGGCACAAATATCTGGCAGTCCCGGTACTGATCAATAAAAACGCGCGTAAATCATACTAACTTTGTTTCAACCGTATCCTCACTGTGCTGACTTTGCGTTTCTTTTTCATGTGATTAAAAAAAAAAATAATTGCTCACCTTCTTATGTGGCTTTTACTTTGAAAAAACTTTTCAACATGCCAAAAGTAAAGTATGAGCAAAAAAGTTGGAAATAGTGGTTGCATGATGACAAAATTAAAAAATTTGGATATGACCAAAGCTTGTTGTAAGTACTGCAAGTGTGAAATTGAAGCGAAAATACAAAACTCAAAAGAGTCATGCAGAGACTATAAAAGCATAAAACTGCAGTTTCATTTAAAGATATCGCTGACATCTGACCGCTGACATCTGTTTTCATAACTATACTGATAAATGAATCATCAAAAGTGTGACCATTTGATCGATTTGTAAAAAATCTTGGACTAGTTCGATTTGAAAAGTGTGATGTAGAAAGTATAGTTTAGGAACTGAAGGACCTTTTAATCAGCAAACAGTTAGGCTTGAAGAATTTGGCTGTAATTGGTACGGATAATGCCTCAGTGATGGTTGGTATAAACAATGGCATTTATGCCAAGTTGAAGGAAGCTAACCCATCGTTAATACTTATAAAATGTATGCGTCATTCATTGCAGCTAGCATTATCACATGCTTCATCTAAATATTTACCAAGGAATTTGGAATACCTTATTGCTGAAACACTTTACAAGTTTTCCAAATCATTTGTCAGACAACAGCAATACAATACATTATATACAGCCTTGAATGATGGTTCCACACCACCGAAAATTCTGTCAGATTGCAAAACTAGATGGTTATCAATTTAACCAGCTGTTGAAAGAATTATGAAGCAATGGCTGAAGTTGAAGACACACTTTGAAATAACAAGACAAAGTGAAAAGTGCTACACAGCTGAAATACTATATGGAATGTACAGTCATGAAACAAACAAAACAGAAACTAACGCGTTTTGGAGTAAAGTGAGACAATTTAAAGATGCCTCATCAAACAGTCCATTCTGTAAGCTTTTTAAAGTGTCATGTCTGCCATGATACTACTACTCAAATGCTGACGTAGAAAGAGTTTTCAGTGCTAGGAATTATATCAAATCTAACCTAAAAAACAGGATGAAATTTGACCCCTTAAATGCTATCGTGCCATTAAATTCAGCCTAATGAGACTAGAGAAATAAGCCTACTGTTCCACTTATAAAGAAATTTGAACAGCTAAAGCATACCAGGGTCATTTTGGATCTGAAGCTTCAACTTCATTATCCAAGCTAAGTTTATCCTGTGGATCTTGTGGGGCAGACATCAGTGAAGGTTAGGACATGATTATGTAGGGTAAGTCATAACAAAAGCTGTGTAATTTTTGACTTTTTCAATTTGGATGTTTTTTCTAGATCTTTTCCACGGAGATTCAGATCTTTTTAGATATTTTTTGACACCGTTTTGGATATTTTTTGTCAAAGAAAAGTGGCAACACTGATTCAGTCAGTACTGTTAGGAAAAAAATGCACTTTGGCTCCCTTGCTTAAAATGATACAATTGGATGTTAAAAAAAAGCATGACTGAGGTGAAATTTCCCTTAGTTTAACCCTAGATCGTTTGTCCCCTTCGAGTTGCTACTTAAAGGTTTGTCATATCACCCTGAGAATAATTTAGGGGGAAACAATTAAGACCGTAGATATAATGCACAGTTATACAGGAACTAATCGACGCTCATAGAAAGAATAAGAAGGATAATCTGGTCTGGTAGTCTTAGTTTCAGCTTCATAGCAAACGGGTTGCCCCATCTTTGCTCCGCTCCTGTGCCAGCGAAAAACACTCAGAATGTCTATCACAGTCCCTTGTGGAAAGATTGACAGACTGCTGTCTCAGCATATCTAGCATACACTCGCATTAAAGCATATGGTAGCCATCCGAAGTGCTAACACAAACAGTCCGACATTAGAAATGCAGTTCATCATTGATGATAGCAGAACTTGTCGTCAACAGATCAGCAGTTGTCCGCGTGATCAATTTTAATACGGGTCCCGCAAGCATTGAACGACAGGCATCTCGCCATTTTCTGAATCTACAATTCACACCACCACGTTGGTCACAGTCGAAAAAAAACATTCCAAATGCAATCCGCAGCTCACAGGGTCACGCCATGCATTCAACTCAGAAGCTGGGCGACGAAACTATATCCAGTCTACAAATGGAGCAAAAATGCATCGGCCACCGTCCGGCAGAAGCAAAAAATTTGCCTCTGTTCCGAACGGCGCCGCTGTCTAGCGTCCATTTTAACCGGAAGTTCAAGAAGGATAAGAGGACACACTAAGTAAAGTAAACATCCATTATCACGCCCTTAGGCGTATCGGGTATATAGGAAGTGCACCCATATTTTTACAGACCATTGGCACTAGGTGGGTAATGTGGTCAGCATTAAGCCGACCGTCTTTAATCCCGAATGACAGCCATCATGGTACCCATTTTAGGCTGGGTCGACCTGCGACGCCCCATACCATGATACAAAATCCACGCAGCCAGCAGTGGGTTTCGATCGCGGTAACTTTGGAGAGGACACACTAGACAACATAAAAACCCAAAGCTTTAGTTATCATGCCGGAAACTGAGTCGCAATGACGAAACGCGTTTGCAATCGCCTCAGCTGCAGACGCTGACGGGCACATATGAAGCTGCCACATAAACAGTGTCACACGGATATCAATACGTAGGAGTTGTCATTTGTGTGGCCATTGACCGCCTACAGCATATTTGCTGCACAATGGTTTTTGTTCGGGCCTTCACCAAGGTTGTGCACTGTTAGAATGTCATTACGATCGCACTGGCTCTGACCCTTTGCTAGGTCATGACCCCAGCGGGCGGGAAGTTCCTGACGTCTGGAGCCGAATCAGGGGCAACGGCCTTACCCTTATAGGACTCCAGTTCACGTCTGGTTTATGGTTTATGGCTTATACAACTGATCAACATATCATAGCATAGGGGTAGTTACCCATAAGTGCTCCATTCTACTTTTAACTCAAGCCTGAGGCCGAAGACTCTCAGCGCAGTGCACGAACTCCATAGCATGGGTGAGGATCCTGGCATACTTTGTGTTAATTTTTAACTAGAAATTTAACTCCAAATTTTATCGGGGATGCGTCGTTGGGCTACACTTTTCGGTTTCCAACTGCCAAGGCATTAGTTTTTACGTGTGCAACAATACACACAGGTGTCCAATTTTACTGCACAGAGGCCAGGGGAAATTACTAGAAGAAATCGACGTGAAAAAATCCCAGCTTTCACCGCGGCCTGAACCCGGGACCTCCAGCACTTGAGGCGGACACCATGCCTCGAGATCACAGCTCCCCTTCCACCTAGTTAGCAAAACCGCTAGGTGCGCTCTATTCATAACTTCTAAAGAGCCTGAACGGGTATCTGGAACCTGCCATGTTAATTTGCCATTCATATTGAACTTCTTTAATCTCACGATGGTATGGTAGTAGCCTGGAGAGGACTGACCGATCAGTGGATCGATTGATCGAGTCAGGTGACTGCGATTTTTTTGTTAAAACATAAAAATTTACACTTTCAATTCCGCACAGGT
>CAJHNH020005014.1:0-5000 GCA_905116865.2 Candidula unifasciata
GTGAATCATGGAGAGTAAGTGAACTAGCGAAAACTTGCAAGCTGCGGATATGTGGTTTTATAGACGAATAATGAGAATACCCTAGACAGATTAAAAGATAGTGACTCACGAAGAGAACTTATTGCCAACACCAGAGAGATATAATGTACTTTCTTTCCTCATGTGATGAGAAGGAGAAAACTGGAGTACATCGTAACGTTAGGAAAGTTGGAGGGGAGGAGACGCAGAGGGAGACCGAGGGAATAGATGTTGGATAGTTTGGCATCATAGCAAAAAAAAAAAAGAGCTCTTGCCAAGAAGTCTAGGCACTTACCGACCAGGGAAAGATACCTTGTCACATGCGGCCATATCGCATTCGATGTTTATGAGGGATTCCAAGATAGACAGGAGACGGATGTGACGACTCTTGATCTTGAGGATGCCTACAGTAGAGTCAGATAAAATATTTTGATATGTGTCCTCATGGAGAAGAGGCTGTGTCCCAGGCTGGTTAAGTGGAAAGCAACTGTCCTGTGTTTACGTTTAGTTGCCCTTCGCCTGTTTACATGGACCTCAGAACCCTGTAATATTGTCCTGGAACTACTTCAGAGTCCTAAAATTTCACCAGTGCTCTTCAATGTGTATACAAGCAAGATTGCAGAACTTGAAGCACCAGGTGTTGGAAGGATAATCACATTTGTAGATGGTGTTTTTTGCATATAGGTAGGGGAGCGACAGGTAGCACACAGCCAAACATCTAATAGCTCTGCGGAGAAACGCAAACTCATCCTGATTAGGCTGTCCGTGCCGTATGAGTCGCGAAGTGACGAATATTGCATGTATAAGCTCGAGAAATACAGTGATCTCACGGCCGGTCTGTATTGGAAGCCGGCATGATGCAGACCACATCACTGAGAGGGTATAGTCCCCAGAGGTATTGGAAGCCGGCGTGATGCAGACCACATCACTGAGAGGGTATAGTTCCAAGAGGCAGTGGAAGCCAGCGTGATGAAGACCACATCACTGAGAGTGTATAGTCCCCAGAGGTATTGGAAGCCGGCGTGATGCAGACCACATCACTGAGAGGGTATAGTCCCCAGAGGTATTGGAAGCCGGCCTGATGCAGACCACATCACTGAGAGGGTATAGTCCCCAGAGGTATTGGAAGCCAGCGTGATGCAGACCACATCACTGAGAGGGTATAGTCTCCAGAGGTATTGGAAGCCGGCCTGATGCAGACCACATCACTGAGAGGGTATAGTCCCCAGAGGTATTGGAAGCCAGCGTGATGCAGACCACATCACTGAGAGGGTATAGTCCTCAGAAGTATTGGAAGCCAGCGTGATGCAGACCACATCACTGAGAGGGTATAGTTCCCAGAGGTATTGGAAGCCGGCGTGATGCAGGCCACATCACTGAGAGGGTATAGTCCCCAGAGGTATTGGAAGCCGGCGTGACGCAGACCAATCACTGAGAGGGTATAGTGCCCAGAGGTATTGGAAGCTGGCGTGATGCAGACCAATCACTGAGAGGGTAAAGTCCCCAGAGGTATTGGAAGCCGGCGTGATGCAGACCACATCACTGAGAGGGTATAGTGCCCAGAGGTATTGGAAGCCGGCGTGATGCAGACCACATCACTGAGAGGGTTTAGTCCCCAGAAGTATTGGAAGCCGGCGTGATGCAGACCACATCACTGAGAGGGTATAGTCCCCAGAGGTATTGGAAGCCGGCGTGATGCAGACCACATCACTGAAAGGGTATAGTCCCCAGAGGTATTGGAAGCCGCCGTGATGCAGACCACATCAATGAGAGGGTATAGTCCCCAGAGGTATTGGAAGCCGGCGTGATGCAGACCACATCACTGAGAAGGTATAGTGCCCAGAGGTATTGGAAGCCGGCGTGATGCAGACCACATCACTGAGAGGGTATAGTCCCCAGAGGTATTGGAAGCCGGCGTGATGCAGACCACATCACTGAGAGGGTGTAGTCCCCAGAGGTATTGGAAGCCGGCGTGATGCAGACCACATCACTCACCGTTGCCGTTGGTCTATAACATATATGTCTAGCACCCCTATATGCCCAGTACGCCTAAAAGCGTAAGAAAAGCTCCGTTTACTTCAATATCGTTATGATCGTGCTGCTTTTTGTGTGTGTGTGTAAAGTTTCCTTACCCATTTAACTTCCTCTTCGCAGTCCTCCCCAAAAATATTTTGTTTTAAATTAAAATAGTTGCCCACGTGATTTATAGTCCATCTCATTAACTTCTGTAATTGATGCAACATGTGTGTGGTTCTACAGTGAGTCAGTAATAGGCAGTGGACTGACAGAGAATCAGTCAGGCAGGCTGACAGGCAGGCAGGCTGACAGGCAGGCTGACAGGCAGGCAGGCTGACAGACAGGCAGGCTGACAGGCAGGCAGGATGACAGGCAGGCAGGCAGGCTGACAAGCAGGCATGCTAAGAGACAGACGGGCACATGAACTGACAAGTGCCCGAATACTGACACTGAAGTTTGACTGGCACAGAACAACACCTCATTTCCTCTAGCAGCGCCTCGGTTATAGCAACACCTAATGCCAAGGGCCGGGAAGTGGTTGGCGAGCAGTGTCGGTTTGCTCACGCTCAACTATACAGACTGCAGTAGACAGCTCTTTTCTTCTCTCTGCTGTCTGCCGTCTGCATCTCTGGCCCGTGTATTTAAGCCAATTAGTCGGCGACGGCTGGCGAAATTTAGTGAGAATACACAATCTTTGACTGAACTAGATAGAAATGAAGTAGATTTGTGAGGCTATTTATTATTTTCGCGTAGATTTAATGACCATTAATTGAGAATTTGTCTGTATTCAAATATAAGTAGATTATCGCTGAATCATAATTAATAAAGTTACTGAAAATGGTTACAATTATTTTATGATTGTTACATATAGCTAATAGCAGAGATTGTAACTTCAAGGAAATGTGGGTGTCCGTTGTCTTATTAAACAAGAAGAATATGTAATTACCACAAACGTAATCTTTCTTAAATGTAAGTTTTGTCAACACTGTGTATCGTGTGTCGTAAAGGACACATTAAATGGTAAGTACATAATTAGTCTTTTCCATGCGGAGTTTCTAAGTTTTAATCAGTGGATACTAAAGGTTCAAGTATGGTATACATTACGAAAACATGATTTTGTTTTGGGCGACACTGTTTATTTAGTAGGTTTTCGCTACTTTATAAAGCAGTTGTTAGAAAACGGAGTATGTGACAGTTATATGTGCCGGTGTATAGATGGCCATTGTGTACCGACGTCCTGTGTCATTTTAAATGCACATTTTAAAAATTTAACCTTTGTCATGTTGAATGTGACCTAATCACAACCTATGGTTTATTTGTTGCTGGATAACCTAGTCAATATTTCCCACTATTTCGAATCCATTATTTTGGTAAACTTTGGTATCAGTAGAATCATTTTACGTCACTGATATTATCGTCATATAAATAGCTCTCAACCGACCTTATTTTGCGACCCTTTAATACAGTTCCTCATGTTGTGGTGACCCCAACCATAAATAATTGTCGTCGTTACTTTATAACTTTAAAGAATGGGTGTTTTGCAATGTTCTTTGCCGACCCCTGTAAAAGGGTCGTGAAACACACATAATAGGGTGGCGACCAACAGGTTGAAAACCGCTGGCCTACTTGATATTGTTATACCCATGGTACCTTTATGTAGATTGTACCATCAGCCTAGGATTGCCTCAAGGTTCTCCTCTGTCTCCAGTGCTATGCAATGTGTACACAGTGCTGATAGCTGAGCAGCAGTTGCACAGGAGTGGCAGGACCTTGTCATTTTCTGATGACCTCTTAATGTATCGACATGGAAGAGATCGTCAAGAGATTTTCAAGCCAATGCAGAGTGAACTTTATAGCATCTCCTCCTGGTGTGCAGATTCTAATGCTCATCTCAACCCTTCGAAGGCCTCAGTAACGTGGTTTTCCTTGAACTCGCATATAGTGAAGGTAGACTTACCAGCAGAGTAAAAAAGCGAGGAAATGTTGACTAGAACAAATCTGATCACATACCTCGGAGTAAGGTTTGATCGCAGTCTATTCTTCAAAGAACATGTTGACCAAGTCATAAACAAAAGCACGCAAAAGCCTGTCAGCAATGAGGGTCCTGGCCGCTGCTAACACTGAACAGAGACTGCTTCTGTTCTAATGACTTGTACTTTCTCCCATCAAATATGCTCTTGCTATCCTTACTGTCAATCAAACTCAAATTGAAAGACTTTGGAAGGTGAAAAATGAATCAATGAGCATTATCCTGGGGTGCACTGGAGACACCTCTTGTGTAGCAATGAGGTACCTTCTTGACTTCCCTACCATAAACTACAGGATTACGATCTGGAGGGCTATTGCATACCTCAAGATAAGCTCAGATCTGAAGCACCGTTTGCACTTCATGCTCTTCAAGAAAAACCTGCAATAGGCTTAAAAGGGGCAAATCATGGCTGGGTAGGGCAGAGCATGACATCATGCCTGTTTGCAGCCTTACAGACACCCATCCAGGTGAGGAGTGGATATCAGCGTCTAAAGCGCCCAGTCTCACTTTCTCCTGTGTCGTGACGCTCAATAAGAGTTGACGGGAGTAGAATCCAGCTGCTGTCAGTGCCAAGCTATGCGCGCTTATCAATGACACATCAGATGAGAGATCTGTGGGGATGTTCACAGACGGGTCCGTTATACGAGGACATAGTGTATGGGCATTTGTAGCTCGCTCTTTAGGCAGAACAGTTCAAGAAGTTAGCTGTGCCTTCTCTATGACCACCAGCAACATGACGATGAAAGTGATGGCGGTGACACAAACTTTAATGTGACTAGAATCACAGTACTATTCCCGTGTGTGTGTGCTGAGTATGAGCATGATACGGCTGGTCAAGGCAGGCTGGACACGCAGACAGTAGTTTGAGTCATTGTAAAACTCTCCTGTGTGTGCAGAAACCTTCATATTCGTCCCAGGGTATACAAGCGTTGTTAGT
>CAJHNH020005014.1:10000-22500 GCA_905116865.2 Candidula unifasciata
GAAATAAATGTGGGTATGACAGACGTATATTATACCAGAATGGATCATGTGTGTGTAAAACAGTACAACATTATAACAGAGCAGAGAGATTAACAGTGTGTGTGTGTGTGTGTGTGTGTGTGTGTGTGTGGGATGCAGAGGTGCTAAACCACACATTTAAGTGAGCGACGGCAGGACCTAGTCTAGTCAAGACCTGTCTACACTTCTCCGCGGTCATTCTAGAAACAGGTTGCTATACGGGATCCCAGCCAATGAAGACATGATCTATGTTTCCTCCAGAATCTACATCTCATCAGAGGTGAGGATTCAACAGTCTGCATACAAATAAGCCAGATCTCTAAATCGGACGTGCACGCAAAACTCCTG
Organism: Candidula unifasciata; assembly: GCA_905116865.2. NCBI lineage: Eukaryota > Metazoa > Mollusca > Gastropoda > Stylommatophora > Geomitridae > Candidula > Candidula unifasciata. The sequence continues at coordinate 10,367 of CAJHNH020005014.1, forward strand.
CCCTGGAACAATATACTAATGGACGAACAACTATAACCTATTGCCGGAGTTTACAGTTGACGAACACGAAGGAAAAGAAGAACAATGAAACATAAAATTGCACAACAAAAGCAAGGTTAAAAATGATCCGATTTTCTGCGGTGTAATTAACGAGAGACAACTATGACATCGTCAATATGCGGTAGCACAGTGATTAGCATACTTGTCTTCATGTCACGTATTCTAATTCCACATGACGTGTCGAAGGTTAGACTAGGCTACAGATATTAAGCGGAATATGTGCGCAGTAGTGTGGAAATAAATGCTCAACATTATATTTGCTGTGAAAGTTGTGGGTGTATTGCTTCGCTGCCAAGGTTTAATTTAAAAAAAACAAAAACAACTCCTACTTGTTATACATATATATTAAAGCCTAGCACTAGAATGTTTTAAGTAGTATCACCATTATGGTGCCGTTTCTCTACAATTCTTTACTAGAAATGACCAGACACGTAACCTAAGAAATGAAATCTTTGTTAGAACAACTTCAACTTTCCTCTGTGATTTAACTACATGTTAGATTTTGTACATTTGCGCTTTAGATTCTGAAATGGTGTCCCCCAAACTGGAACTCTACAATCACTGTATTGATTGCATGGTATAGTCCGTCTGAATTAGTTATTATCAAGACGATGCCACTGGTAAGTTGTTCTTGACTGCCTTGACTGCCTTGACTGCCTTGACTGCCTTGACTGCCTTGACTGCCTTGACTGCCTTGACTGCCTTGACTGCCTTGACTGCCTTGACTGCCTTGGTATATCGTCTTCTTTATTTTACTGTTCACTGATTGCAAACTCTAGCAAAAAGTTCTAAGTGTTCGTCCACTTCCTGACTTTGGTCTTTTTCCAAAATCAGATTTTTAAGGGAGCATCCGTTTCGTAGACGCGCTTTATTTGCTCACATACTTTTGATTCCTTTCCTCTCAGGCAGATGTACTTCGTCTTCGAAACAAACACGCCTAGTTAGTAGACTTTAACCACATGACTTTTTAGAAAAGGGGTCTCTTGCGAGTACCTTTGATCGGCATGTTTACTTAAAAAATAAGAACCCCCCCCCCCCACCCCCCACAGCCCGGCCCCAAACAATATTGGTTTTAGACCCCCAAAAATACTTTAAAGGATATTTTGAATAAAGTCTGTTTTCCTGATCTGGAAAAAAAAAACCAGTACAATACAACTTCAGTATCATAAGTTATTCAAATCACATTTGAGCCCATCTTGAAAGCTTTTAAAAAATGATGAAAGCAAAATCTGTTTTTTTAAAGAGGTCATTAGGAATTAGATGTATGTGTATTTATAAGACATTTTAGTAGAACGAAACAATTTAGTAAAACCGGCTATAATACATATACCAAAATATTCATTAGTGATGTGCATCTGTGCAGTGTGCCTTTTACTGTTGACACTGAGATGCGGAGGTAAATCAGCACCTGGGCTTATGCCGAGGACAAAGGCTCAAGCTGATCGAACTAGCTCTCTGAAGCCATCCTAGAAAACAGGTTCCCTATCTGAAATCTTTGCTAAGGTAGACAGGATCGATGTTTCAGTCTCTCGAATTCCATTTCTCCCAGAATGCTGCTGTCTGGTTCGGGTTCTTCCTTTGTTTATCAATGTGGATTTTACTCAATTTCTGCCATGAGTATTGGTCACCTTTAATGTGATTCTAAAATGTTCCGATGGTGTTTTTGAATCACGTAGTGATTTTACAGTTTTTATCTATCTATTAATTATTTTTTGCCTCAGTATTTTATTTCCCCCACATCCAATGATTATAAACATCTAGTGGTAGTTTTGTTGTTCTGCAAATTAACATAATTGTGATGGTATATTAAACGAATCCTGTTTTACTGGCGTTTTCAAGGGAAGTACCGAAGAGCAACACATACAGGGGGTGCCTGGTTATGCTCTCTTAGAAAAAGTACGGGTAGGTAGGTAGGTAAGTTGTACTCCACCAGGACATTATACAAGCGACAAACACCCGGTGACACAAAGTGCCACAATGCAGATAAGAATCACCATGTAAAGGTCCCGGAAACTCACTTCAACTGCTAGGCCGCATTTAAGGTCCGGCTATATTTAGGTCCCCCGTCAAAAGCCAGGGTGGGGCTTCAAAATAACAAATAATTTGCCTCCCACAAGGGGATGACTTTCAAGTACGCGTCGATGCAGTTAGAACCAAAACGGGTTGAGTAAAACACATTTTGAAGTTCCTAAGGTAATATATATTAAATCTGAACTATGTATGTTTGGCGTACAGACAGCACAGGTGATAAATTATATAATATTTGATATTAGCATTTCGAGGAATATGCGAAACCATGTAGAATTGTAAAACCAAAAATATTCAAGTCACAGCTGACAAATGTTCCTTTATGGAGTGCAATTTTAAATTCGTTATATTTTAAGCCCCACCCTGGCTGTTACTGGAGGTCCTAATTATAACCTAACGGTTGAACGGGGTTTCTGGGACCTCTCCATTGGTGATCCACATCTGCATGGTGGCACTTTGTGTCACCAGGTGTTAAGAGCTATGTGTGATGTCCTGATGGGGTAAAATTTACTCACTAGGTGACAGGATACTATTTTCAGAGGACAATGAAAATAACCATATCAGTGAAGGAATTGGCGTAACGTTATTTAATGGTTCGGCGACACTGACAAACAAGTGGGAAGTTGCGAATTACAGAATTATAATAACAACATTTAGAGTCACACGAATCAACAATTAAAGATGAAAGTAATAAATTGTTACACACCTGAGATAATTGGCATGAATCAATTAAAAAGTTATTTTAGAGGACACCTCAGATTTCAATACATAAGAAAAAAAAATTTCAACATCAAAGTATTCACCAGTGATCATAATGATCCAGATAAGAGTCGGGAAATTGACCTAAAGTGATTATGTTAGGGAAAACCAAGATTTAGAGTAATGACTGAAGACAATCATTCTGGAAAATTTGTGAAGGAAGAAGCATTTTTCGACACAAAAGAAACCACGGAATCAACAAGGTAGCTTAAATTGGTCATGTTTATAATGATACCAAATTAAGATCATTTTAGAACTCAAAACTATATTTGCATGCAGATGTATTTTCAAATATCTTTCTGCTAATAATTTGATAACTCAAATGAGTTGCAACATTGCATTAACAAAGGAAAACCATGTAATGACAAAGTTTGTGGGCGACAATAAACTGAGGAATAATAAAATGAGCGTCAGGCACTGACACGGCATTCTGTTGTGATTATTAATGACTGCTGGCGGCTCGTTAAAGAAAGGAAAAAAGCATTTGACATGCATCGTCTTTGGTATAGGAAAGCGAAAATATACAGCTTAGTTAAAAAAGGGGGGAGGAGGGGAATTTAGTTTCAACGACAAACTCAGAGCTGATAAAAGCTGATAAAAGCCAGAGGGCAGGAGCACACAGTTAAATTAATTACGAAGTTGGGGTAGATGAAAATCAATGTTTACAGCTTACAGCAAGAAACCGTAGAAGGGGATAGGGACCGATTACATCATCAGACAGAAATTAAAAAGCAAATATAAACAACTCAACGGGCTGCTTCAGTGACACGGAATTCAATGCTATTTATGAAACAAAACAGACATGCTGGCTTAAAGAAGACGGTGTTGGAGGGTACAGTTTGTGGAAGGCGAGGCAGCGGTCGACAACTGCTAAGATGGATACAGGACTTTAAAGAAGACGGTGTTGGAGGGTACAGTTTGTGGAAGGCGAGGCAGCGGTCGACCACTGCTAAGATGGATACAGGACTTTAAAGAAGACGGTGTTGGAGGGTACAGTTTGTGGAAGGCGAGGCAGCGGTCGACAACTGCTAAGATGGATACAGGACTTTAAAGAAGACGGTGTTGGAGGGTACAGTTTGTGGAAGGCGAGGCAGCGGTCGACCACTGCTAAGATGGATACAGGACTTTAAAGAAGACGGTGTTGGAGGGTACAGTTTGTGGAAGGCGAGGCAGCGGTCGACCACTGCTAAGATGGATACAGGACTTTAAAGAAGACGGTGTTGGAGGGTACAGTTTGTGGAAGGCGAGGCAGCGGTCGACCACTGCTAAGATGGATACAGGACTTTAAAGAAGACGGTGTTGGAGGGTACAGTTTGTGGAAGGCGAGGCAGCGGTCGACCACTGCTAAGATGGATACAGGACTTTAAAGAAGACGGTGTTGGAGGGTACAGTTTGTGGAAGGCGAGGCAGCGGTCGACAACTGCTAAGATGGATACAGGACTTTAAAGAAGACGGTGTTGGAGGGTACAGTTTGTGGAAGGCGAGGCAGCGGTCGACCACTGCTAAGATGGATACAGGACTTTAAAGAAGACGGTGTTGGAGGGTACAGTTTGTGGAAGGCGAGGCAGCGGTCGACCACTGCTAAGATGGATACAGGACTTTAAAGAAGACGGTGTTGGAGGGTACAGTTTGTGGAAGGCGAGGCAGCGGTCGACCACTGCTAAGATGGATACAGGACTTTAAAGAAGACGGTGTTGGAGGGTACAGTTTGTGGAAGGCGAGGCAGCGGTCGACCACTGCTAAGATGGATACAGGACTTTAAAGAAGACGGTGTTGGAGGGTACAGTTTGTGGAAGGCGAGGCAGCGGTCGACCACTGCTAAGATGGATACAGGACTTTAAAGAAGACGGTGTTGGAGGGTACAGTTTGTGGAAGGCGAGGCAGCGGTCGACCACTGCTAAGATGGATACAGGACTTTAAAGAAGACGGTGTTGGAGGGTACAGTTTGTGGAAGGCGAGGCAGCGGTCGACCACTGCTAAGATGGATACAGGACTTTAAAGAAGACGGTGTTGGAGGGTACAGTTTGTGGAAGGCGAGGCAGCGGTCGACAACTGCTAAGATGGATACAGGACTTTAAAGAAGACGGTGTTGGAGGGTACAGTTTGTGGAAGGCGAGGCAGCGGTCGACCACTGCTAAGATGGATACAGGACTTTAAAGAAGACGGTGTTGGAGGGTACAGTTTGTGGAAGGCGAGGCAGCGGTCGACAACTGCTAAGATGGATACAGGACTTTAAAGAAGACGGTGTTGGAGGGTACAGTTTGTGAAAGGCGAGGCAGCGGTCGACCACTGCTAAGATGGATACAGGACTTTAAAGAAGACGGTGTTGGAGGGTACAGTTTGTGGAAGGCGAGGCAGCGGTCGACAACTGCTAAGATGGATACAGGACTTTAAAGAAGACGGTGTTGGAGGGTACAGTTTGTGGAAGGCGAGGCAGCGGTCGACAACTGCTAAGATGGATACAGGACTTTAAAGAAGACGGTGTTGGAGGGTACAGTTTGTGGAAGGCGAGGCAGCGGTCGACAACTGCTAAGATGGATACAGGACTTTAAAGAAGCATTGGCATTGAAAGCATACGAGGCCAGAGAGCTGGCTAGGAAAAGAGATACTTTCAGGCGTGCCGTGAAGAGAGCGACGTTCTGTAAAGGACTTGCTGATTGATGATGATGATAGAGAAAGCTGAATACGCTGAAAGTTAAAAACAACTCTAAAACCATACATACATTTCAGACTAAAATTAGGTTTCGAAATCCCACTCTGTTGAAAATCGGAAAAGAACCGCTGGCCCTAACAGGAATGTCATAAGAGTCGATTAATTCGTTGAATTTCCCGTAAAGTTGGAGTGCATCTATCTGAGAGGCGAAGAACCAATATCCTGCTAAAAACAAGGCAAACACGTTTAATAGATGTGCACGCAAAACTCTAGAACAAGGCTAAAATCCACAAGTGAACGATTTAAAATAACTTTCCGCCTTAGTTTACTGCCGATGCTAAAAAGTAAATCGGAAAGCGTAGGCTGAGAAAAATTCTGGTCTAAATAGTATTTCAAATTAAACTATTAAGGCCAATCTAAAAAAGTCAAATGAAATGTGAATCTAACTATTAAATATATTTTGGAAAACTGGATAGAAGGTTGTCGGCTCTTGGCTAAGTCGATGCGAACGCTTCCTAATGCTAGGATGCAGGGTTCGTTCCCAGCTGCGGGCCAGGCGCCTTGCTTTGGTTTCGACAGTGGTATCAAGAAAGTCGACCGTCCAGTAGGCAATGGCAAAGTACTGGACGTAAATTAGCTTAGAAAAAGCACACAACAGTCAGGGGGTGTTGGGGTTTGTTCTACAACGTCCTGCAAGGAAAACGCAACCTTATTTACTGGATAGAAGATTACCTGAATATCTGTCAATGAAAGAAAAACGGAAGAGTTGCCCTACCAGTCTTATCCTGCACTAATAGAATAGTTGTATAAACATATTAAAATAGAAACAAATGTACCTCACCTAACAACTGTATAATCTGTGTGTTGACCTTTGACAGCACCGGCTAGGATCTAGTGCCGGTAAACATGTCAATCATAGTATAGTAATGTCTATAGCACAGCAATGAATTATGGCAAACATGTAAAGACATGATATGTAGAGTTCTTCACGAGGAGAATCGAACACCTCCGTCTGAGGTAATATTTAGAGTGAAATAATGCATTTTAGTTACACAATTAACTGACAATCGTTTAAATAATGAATACAACAACTACTAATGAAAACTTCTGAACGAATGCTTACAGTATTGAGGGGACACTAATGACCCCGTGACCTACACGCGAAATCGAATGAAATGTAAACCTAACACGTTTGATTACCAAAACAATCAGTTCGTTAAAAACAATTATCTAAAAGTCAACGAGTCATCCATCAAATTAATCGCCAGATCCGGGATTGGTAAAATCCCATGTAAAAAAAAAAAGTCAAATTATACGCCTTCTTGAGATACCAGTGCGCACAACAAAGGCAAAAAGAAAAGAATATTTAAATTAAAAAACAAATTACAAGTTAAGCATTTAGGACATTAAGAAGTATTTTAAGGTCAATAGATCTTGAAGTTAAAAGAAAATTAAATCTAGCATTAAAAAAAAAAAAAACCGGTATATCTTTAGTGGCACATAAGTAGTGATGCTTTGAGCAATGTGTTGAGAAGGACTGAAGCAATCAATAATAAACTACCAACTCTGTCTAGGAGGGGAAAAAAGAATTAAATGTAAAAAATAACATAATCACTAATGTGGCGGTGAGGGGGAAAGCTAAACACATTTCAGTCAATTACAAGACGTTGGAAAGAGGCTGCTGCTGATAGAACACAGATATAAGACCATTAGATACAAGATGTCTGTAATAGACGTGTCTGGAGCAACAGATAAATAGTGTAATGTAAATCGAAGAGAGACAAATATTAAAGACATTGAAAAGTAAAACCAACATAGTACTGCGGGGGGGGGGGGGGGGCACGGGGGAAGCTACAGGTAAGTGTAACAGGTATGACAACCGATTAAGCCTGAACCAGTGGATGACCAAATACAAACGACAGATACAAAACTGGAAGAGAAAGCAGAAAGAAAACAGAATCAATGATGAGAGTCTTTCACGTCATTTGTCTCGCGGACCTTCTGCTTTTCAAAGATAATTGTGATGCCAGTTTTGTTAAATTCCACATTCACTGAAAAATATATAAAGATATTTTATGCGATTTTAAAGAATATACTAGGTATGTGTGTATGTGTGTGTGCATATATATATATATATATATATATATATATATATATATATATATATATATATATATATATATTTGCATCTCCGCAATCAATGCGATATACTGTACATTGCTAATTCTGTATATGTCACGTTGTCTGTCTCTAAATTACAGGTCTTTGCACGAGGTGATAATATGTTATATTTTTACAAGCGAAAATAACTGCTATTCCTGTCTAGTATAAATCTCTTTTTTTTTTCATCTGTAAGTTGACAGTTGATTGAAACATATTTCATCCTGGCTTTTTTCCAAGTTATTTATTATTAGTCGAGGATGTACTGCACCAGGTGTTGCTTATTATTGTGAGGTTTATGGATTCTGTTAGTGGTTTACCAAATCTCTCATTCATTCCACTCCTGACGTAGCCACCTGTCATGCCGCGTTTCTGTTCATTTGACAGGAATTTGTTGAGTATCACTGTGATTTCATCTACTTTATACTGGTCTAATGCCCTGTTGAAAAAGGCTGCACCGCCTTCTGTTGTCTCTGCTGTTACACTGTGTAAAGGCTGGTGAATTTTGCGCTTTTAATCCGTACCACTTGTTTTCAAATCAGACACTGATAGTTTGTGTGGTTTTCACTGGCAAAGAAACTTAGGCATTAGGGAGTGACCTGTTGGTCGGGAATTTAGAACCACAATTAACTAGCTATCTAGCTAACTAACTAATTATCCAACTAACTAACTAACTAGCTATCTAGCTAACTAACTGACTGAATTACTGACTGACTAACTAAGTAACTGACTGACTAACTGACTGACTAACTGACTGACTAACTGACTGACTAACTGACTAATTGACTGAATAACTGAGTGACTAAGTGACTGACTAACTAGCTACCTAGCTAACTAACTAATTACCTAGCTAACTAACTAATTACCTAGCTAACTAACTAATTACCTAGCTAACTAACTAATTACCTAGCTAACTAACTAATTACCTAGCCAACTAACTAATTACCTAGCTAACTAACTAACTACTGCTAGTATATTGCTATCCTCATGTCTGCCATAACTCTAATATTAAGCACTGCCCCAGATTATTCGTAACCATTTCATTGCTTGAGGTTTTCTGTGAAAAAAAAATACCTCAAATCTTCTTTTGCAATGATTACTCATTGATTAACTAGATCTAAATATCTCGTTTGCACACCATGCTATAGCATTTCGCCAGTACTTCATACACTAACATCCATTCACATTTAATTTGTCGATTTTCCCCTCAAATGTTTAGTTTTGCATAACATGTCATTAGGCCAACTGTTGGAACATTTAAGTTGTTAACACTGAAAAACACCAGATACAACAAGTTATAGTATAGTTATAGCTGTAAAGCTTCCCAAACGGTATCTGCTACTGGACTATATTGAATCATTGAATTTGCTGCACACATTTGCATTATGACGAACTGCTCATTGTTCATTTTAGAGATCATTACCATCACACATCGGACATGACCATAAGTGCACCGATCTCCTCCTTGTGTGTCTCCAAGTGTTTTTAAGCTAAAAACTGCATTCTTTTTTTTAATGGTTGATGTAACAATGCATTCCTGCCGCCTAGTTTTCTTCTCTGGCGGCTCAAAATGGTACACCTAGGGTATGCAGTCGAATCAGTGAACAATCATTTTCCATGGAATTTAAAGCCTCACAGCGTTTAGTCTCCCTTATGGCATTGATGTTGTCTCTTCTGTCGATAGAGGGCCCATTCCTGATAGCCACACTGCCAGTCAGAGCGTCTACTCTCTCATTGCCTTTCACACAAGCATAGTGAACTGGAAGCATGGTAGTGTACATGTTTTATTTGTTAAACTCAAGAGTTGATTGCACCGGAACTGCCGTTAATCTTGTTGACATTTTACTGCTGGTGTAATATACACAGTTTATAAAGAGTAGATAAAACAGTGGTTTCATCTGAGTTCTGGTTGTTTGAATATGATTTAATTCCAGATTATCGCTAACAGGTTGTATATGGCACTGCTACTCGTTGAATTAAGTGATGATAGTACTAGGTTGTGAAGACCATCGCACAATAAGTCTTATGAGTCACATGACTAAGATTTTACGGAGAATAATTATGAGAAGAATAAGAAAAAAAATTAAACCAGAAATCAGCGATGACAGTGTGGATTTGTAGAAGGAAAAGGTACAAACAATGCCATATACATCCTAAGGACATTGTCAGAAAGAGCTATAGAAGTAAAGACTGATTTGTACATATGCTTCATAGACTATACAAAAGCATGTGACTGTGTGAAGCATGAAGAAGTAATCAAACTGTTAGAAAAATTAAACATTGATGGGAAAGTTCCACAATTAATAAAGAATATGTATTGGCAGCAAACAGCAGCTATAGGAATTAACAACTGTTTAGGTACATTTCAAAGCATAAGGAGGGGCGTACGACAAGGATGTGTACTGTCACCTGATTTGTTTTTAACATACAGTGAGTATATAATGAATGCTTTAATTGGTATGCCAGGAATTGTGGTTGGTGGGCACAATATAAACAATTTACGTTATGCTGATGACACAGTCTTGATAGCAACAAGTCAGAAAGAACTACAGGAAATGATAGACATTGTGGTGTTAGAAAGTGGAAGAATGGGCCTCAGTTTGAATAATGGGAAGACAGAAGTAATGGTGGTATCAAAGAAACGAATTATTCCTAAATGTGTAATAAAAGTCAATGGTGTTATTTTAGGACAAGTACATAAATTTAAGTATCTGGGCACATGGATAACATCAGATAGAAGATGCATAACTGATATAAGAAACAGAATTGGACAGGCAAAAACTGCATTTTATAAAATGAAAAATATCTTGTGCAATATATTCTTGTTATTGAGAGTTAGAAAAAGAATTCTTGCTTGCTACATATATCCAGTTTTAACATATGGCTGTGAATCCTGGACAATCGGTAGGCAGGCCAAACAATTTCTGGAGGCCTCGGAGATGTGGTTTTACAGAAGAATGCTTAGAATATCTTGAACAGCCAAAAAAAGCAACCAAGAGGTTTTGAAAGAGGCGGGAGCCCGAAGACAACTTATCACAGACATCAGAAGGAGACAGTCATCATTTTTCGGCCATGTTTTGAGAAGAGGGAAAAAAGAAAATGTTGTGACCACTGGAAAGAAATGTTGAAGGAGAGATAAAGGAAGACAACGAGAGAAGATGCTTGACAGTCTTTTTGCATGGCATGGAGGTGTGTCGGCACACGAACTGATACATGCTGCAGGAGATCGCAGATTATGGAGAGGCATGATCGCTCACGCCAGTCGGCAAGGCACCGGATGATGACGATGAGTTCTGGGTTAGTTTTAATTTACCTTCTTACACACCAATGTCGCATTATTCCTTTCCCAATGTGGAGCGAGATTTTTCGTTATTTTAACTCCCACCTCAGCTGTAGTCAGGGATCCTAATATAACCTAACAATTGAACGGGGTTTCTGGGACTTGTGTCTGGGTAATTCTCATCCAAATGGTGGCACTTTGTGTCACCGGGTGTTTATCGCTCTTTGTGCTGGTAGGGTTGAACTTAATTCAATTAACAATGTGACCTTACCATGTGCGCTGGTCAAACTCCCTGGTCTCTCTTTTTTGTTTTCAATAGTTCATCACCATCTGGGTATTGTGCCCCTACCTGCCATCTTCTAGCAATAGTCAAGCTTCCAGACTAAGCAATACCGTAGACAATATTTGCTTTAACATCACATTTATTTAAGACTGACAGGGTTGACCATTTTCTTTAAAAATATGTTTCAGACTTGAACATCATGTATGAGTTCCTTTTTTTTTTTAACAGTACCAGGACATCAAACAGAGGTATAAACATCCGGTGACACAAAATGCCACCATGCGGATGAGGATCATCCGTGGAGAGGTCCCGGAAACCCCGTCCAGTTGTTAGGCCATATTTCAGGCCTGGCTATATTTAGGGCCACCGACAAAAGCCAGAATGGGGTTTCTAAATATCTTAATATTCCATCCTACAAGGGAATGACGAAATATATATCAGTTCGTGTGTATGTATGTAAGTTTAACCAGACCAGGACATCCCACAAGCAACAAACACCTGGTGTGACATGAAGTACTACCATCTGGACGAGGATCATCCGTAGAGAGGTAGCAGAAATCCCTTTCAGTCGTTTGGCCATATTTATGGCCTAGCTATATACAAGGTTCCCGTCAAAAGCAAGGGTGAGGCTTTAAATTAAAAAAAAATTGCATCCCACATGGTCGCGAAGGACAAATTAAAATATATCAGTGTATAGACATCTTTCAATGGCATGACAAAAGGCTGTCAAAATATACTTTCATTATTTATATTTCTTTCTACAAATTGTCATATTTACCACATGTTCTAGTTTCTATTTTCTCAAAAAATAATAATGGTAACGACTGTGACCTAACGACATACAGTGTTATGGGACTGTAGACAAGCAGACAGACTGGCAGACAGTGGGGTGACTGTAATAGCCAGGGAAT
>CAJHNH020005015.1:0-27185 GCA_905116865.2 Candidula unifasciata
TCAGAAATGTTCCTAAAAAATTGTTGTGTCCCACCACTAAAAAGTGGTCCCAGACAAATTTTTTTACACCGAAAGACACGAGAGCAAGTATTTTTAAATGGAGTCTTATTTGGGATTTTTGTACTCTGGGGGAACAATTTAATAACATAAAAAAAGCCAATGACATTTTTCCAGAATTTTTTCTTTTTTGCGTTTGGCAAAATCATATTTCCAAAAGTTTCCAAAATTATTCTCAGTCTACATTCCACTTGACAATCTCTAATGGAAAATTTGGGCACTTTGGGGTCATAGTACAAAAAAAATAAGATAAAAAAAAAAACAAATTTTACAAAAATGTTCCCAAAACTTGTTTTGTCCTACACTAAACAGGAGTCCCAACAATTATTTTACACAGAATAGACACGCTAGATGCCGAGTAGGTAAAACTGATGGTCTGAGTTGGCATTTTTTGTACAATCTGGGGGCAAACAATGAGATAACATAAAAATGACCACAAGTGACACTTTTTGCAGACATTTATGCCTTTCGCGTTTGGCCAAAATAATATTTTCAAAAAGTTTGCCAATTTAGTCTCAGTCTATCATTTCACACTTGACGAGATATCTAGATGCTAAATGGACACTTTGGAGCCTGAATAGGTGACAGATAAAAGTGAAAAACAAATTTTACGAAGAATTGTTTCTAACAACTTGGTTGTGTGTCTACCACTAAACATTGAGTCCCAGACAAATTATTTTACACATGAATAGACACGCTTTGATGCAATCTGGATGTCTGATTTGGCATTTAGTACAATCTGGGGGAACGATAAACACATAAAAATGACCACAAGTGACATTTTTCCAGAATTTATGCTTTACGCGTTTGGCCAAAATAATATATTGCAAAAAAGTTGCCAATTTTAGTCTCAGTCTATCATTTCACACTTGACGAGATACTCTAGATGATAAATTGACACTTTGGAGCTCGTTGGTGACAGAAAAATAGATAAGATAAAAAGTGAAAAACAAAATTTTACGAAGAATTGTCCTAACAACTTGTTTGTGTCCTACCACTAAAGTAGATGCAGAGTAGGTAAACTGAATGTCTGATTTGGCATTTTTGTACAATATGGGGGCAACAATTGAGATAACATAAAAATGACCACAAGTGACAATTTTGCAGAATTTATGCCTTACGCGTTTGGCCAAAATCATATTTGCAAAAAAGTTGCCAATTTAGTCTCAGTCTATCATTTCACACTTGACGAGATACTCTAGATGATAAATTGGACACTTTGGAGCTCGTTGGTGACAGAAAAATAGATAAGATAAAAGTGAAAAACAAATTTTACGAAGAATTGTTCCTAACAACTTGTTTGTGTCCTACCACTAAACAGTGAGTCCCAGACAATTATTTTACACATGAATAGACACGCTAGATGCAGAGTAGGTAAACTGAATGTCTGATTTGGCATTTTGGTACAATCTGGGGGCAACAATTGAGATAACATAAAAATGACCACAAGTGACATTTTTCCAGAATTTATAGATAAGATAAAAGTGAAAAACAAATTTTACGAAGAAATGTTCCTAACAACTTGTTTGTGTCCTACCACTAAAAACTGAATCCCAGACAATTATTTTACACATGAATAGACACGCTAGATGCAGAGTAGGTAAACTGAATGTCTGATTTGGCATTTTGGTACAATCTGGGGGCAACAATTGAGATAACATAAAAATGACCACAAGTGACATTTTTCCAGAATTTATGCCTTTCGCGTTTGGCCAAAATCATATTTTCCAAAAATTTGCCAATTTAGTCTCAGTCTATCATTTCACACTTGACGAGATACTCTGGATGAGAAATTGGACACTTTGGATCTCATAGGTGACAGAAAAATAGATAAGATGAAAGTGAAAAAAAAATTTTACGAAGAAATGTTGCTAACAACTTGTTTGTGTCCTACCACTAAACAGTGAGTCCCAGACAATTATTTTACACATGAATAGACACGCTAGATGCAGAGTAGTTAAACTGGATGTCTGATTTGGCATTTTTGTACAATCTGGGGGCAACAATTTAGATAACATAAAAATGACCACAAGTGACAATTTTGCAGAATTTATGCCTTACGCGTTTGGCCAAAATAATATTTGCAAAAAAGTTGCCAATTTAGTCTCAGTCTATCATTTCACACTTGACGAGATACTCTAGATGATAAATTGGACACTTTGGAGCTCGTTGGTGACAGAAAAATAGATAAGATAAAAGTGAAAAACAAATTTTACGAAGAAATGTTCCTAACAACTTGTTTGTGTCCTACCACTAAACAGTGAGTCCCAGACAATTATTTTACACATGAATAGACACGCTAGATGCAGAGTAGTTAAACTGGATGTCTGATTTGGCATTTTTGTACAATCTGGGGGCAACAATTGAGATAACATAAAAATGACCACAAGTGACAATTTTGCAGAATTTATGCCTTACGCGTTTGGCCAAAAAAATATTTGCAAAAAAGTTGCCAATTTAGTCTCAGTCTATCATTTCACACTTGACGAGATACTCTAGATGAGAAATTGGACACTTTGGAGCTCATAGGTGACAGAAAAATAGATAAGATAAAAGTGAAAAACAAATTTTACGAAGAATTGTTCCTAACAACTTGTTTGTGTCCTACCACTAAACAGTGAGTCCCAGACAATTATTTTACACATGAATAGACACGCTAGATGCAGAGTAGGTAAACTGAATGTCTGATTTGGCATTTTTGTACAATCTGGGGGCAACAATTGAGATAACATAAAAATGACCACAAGTGACATTTTTCCAGAATTTATGCCTTACGCGTTTGGCCAAAAAAAATATTTGCAAAAAAGTTGCCAATTTAGTCTCAGTCTATCATTTCACACTTGACGAGATACTCTAGATGAGAAATTGGACACTTTGGAGCTCATAGGTGACAGAAAAATAGATAAGATAAAAGAGAAAAAACAAATTTTACGAAGAAATGTTCCTAACAACTTGTTTGTGTCCTACCACTAAACATTGAGTCCCAGACAATTATTTTACACATGAATAGACACGCTAGATGCAGAGTAGGTAACTGAATGTCTGATTTGGCATTTTTGTACAATCTGGGGGCAACAATTGAGATAACATAAAAATGACCACAAGTGACATTTTTTCCAGAATTTATGCCTTTCGCGTTTGGCCAAAATCATATTTTCCAAAAAGTTGCCAATTTAGTCTCAGTCTATCATTTCACACTTGACGAGATACTCTAGATGAGAAATTGGACACTTTGGAGCTCATAGGTGACAGAAAAATAGATAAGATAAAAGTGAAAAACAAATTTTACGAAGAATTGTTCCTAACAACTTGTTTGTGTCCTACACTAAACAGTGAGTCCCAGACAATTATTTTACACATGAATAGACACGCTAGATGCAGAGTAGTTAAACTGGATGTCTGATTTGGCATTTTTGTACAATCTGGGGGCAACAATTGAGATAACATAAAAATGACAACAAGTGACAATTTTTTGCAGAATTTATGCCTTACGCGTTTGGCCAAAATAATATTTGCAAAAAGTTGCCAATTTAGTCTCAGTCTATCATTTCACACTTGACGAGATACTCTAGATGATAAATTGGACACTTTGGAGCTCGTTGGTGACAGAAAAATAGATAAGATAAAAGTGAAAAACAAATTTTACGAAGAATTGTTCCTAACAACTTGTTTGTGTCCTACCACTAAACAGTGAGTCCCAGACAATTATTTTACACATGAATAGACACGCTAGATGCAGAGTAGTTAAACTGGATGTCTGATTTGGCATTTTTGTACAATCTGGGGGCAACAATTGAGATAACATAAAAATGACCACAAGTGACAATTTTGCAGAATTTATGCCTTACGCGTTTGGCCAAAATCATATTTTCAAAAAAGTTGCCAATTTAGTCTCAGTCTATCATTTCACACTTGACGAGATACTCTAGATGAGAAATTAGACACTTTGGAGCTCATGGTGACAGAAAAATAGATAAGATAAAAGTGAAAAAACAAATTTTACGAAGAAATGTTCCTAACAACTTGTTTGTGTCCTACCACTAAACAGTGAGTCCCAGACAATTATTTTACACATGAATAGACACGCTAGATGCAGAGTAGGTAAACTGAATGTCTGATTTGGCATTTTTGTACAATCTGGGGGCAACAATTGAGATAACATAAAAATGACCACAAGTGACATTTTTCCAGAATGTATGCCTTTCGCGTTTGGCCAAAATCATATTTTCAAAAAAGTTGCCAATTTAGTCTCAGTCTATCATTTCACACTTGACGAGATACTCTAGATGAGAAATTGGACACTTTGGAGCTCATAGGTGACAGAAAAATAGATAAGATAAAAGTGAAAAACAAATTTTACGAAGAAATGTTCCTAACAACTTGTTTGTGTCCTACCACTAAACAGTGAGTCCCAGACAATTATTTTACACATGAATAGACACGCTAGATGCAGAGTAGTTAAACTGGATGTCTGATTTGGCATTTTTGTACAATCTGGGGGCAACAATTGAGATAACATAAAAATGACCACAAGTGACATTTTTCCAGAATTTATGCCTTTCGCGTTTGGCCAAAAAAATATTTGCAAAAAAGTTGCCAATTTAGTCTCAGTCTATCATTTCACACTTGACGAGATACTCTAGATGAGAAATTGGACACTTTGGAGCTCGTTGGTGACAGAAAAATAGATAAGATAAAAGTGAAAAACAAATTTTACGAAGAAATGTTCCTAACAACTTGTTTGTGTCCTACCACTAAACAGTGAGTCCCAGACAATTATTTTACACATGAATAGACACGCTAGATGCAGAGTAGTTAAACTGGATGTCTGATTTGGCATTTTTGTACAATCTGGGGGCAACAATTGAGATAACATAAAAATGACCACAAGTGACATTTTTGCAGAATTTATGCCTTACGCGTTTGGCCCAATCATATTTGCAAAAAAAGTTGCCAATTTAGTCTCAGTCTATCATTTCACACTTGACGAGATACTCTAGATGAGAAATTGGACACTTTGGAGCTCATAGGTGACAGCAAAATAGATAAGATAAAAGTGAAAAACAAATGTTACGAAGAAATGTTCCTAACAACTTGTTTGTGTCCTACCACTAAACATTGAGTCCCAGACAATTATTTTACACATGAATAGACACGCTAGATGCAGAGTAGTTAAACTGGAATGTCTGATTTGGCATTTTTGTACAATCTGGGCTCAACAATTGAGAAAACATAAAAATGATCACAAGTGACAATTTTGCAGAATTTATGCCTTACGCGTTTGGCCAAAAAATTATTTGCAAAAAAGTTGCCAATTTAGTCTCAGTCTATCATTTCACACTTGACGAGATACTCTAGATGAGAAATTGGACACTTTGGAGCTCATAGGTGACAGAAAAATAGATAAGATAAAAGTGAAAAACAAATTTTACGAAGAATTGTTCCTAACAACTTGTTTGTGTCCTACCACTAAACATTGAGTCCCAGACAATTATTTTACACATGAATAGACACGGTAGATGCAGAGTAGTTAAACTGGATGTCTGATTTGGCATTTTTGTACAATCTGGGGGCAACAATTGAGATAACATAAAAATGACCACAAGTGACATTTTTCCAGAATTTATGCCTTTCGCGTTTGGCCAAAATCGTATATTTCCAAAAAGTTGCCAATTTAGTCTCAGTCTATCATTTCACACTTGACGAGATACTCTAGATGAGAAATTGGACACTTTGGAGCTCGTTGGTGACAGAAAAATAGATAAGATAAAAGTGAAAAACAAATTTTACGAAGAATTGTTCCTAACAACTTGTTTGTGTCCTACCACTAAACAGTGAGTCCCAGACAATTATTTTACACATGAATAGACACGCTAGATGCAGAGTAGTTAAACTGGAAGTCTGATTTGGCATTTTTGTACAATCTGGGGGCAACAATTGAGATAACATAAAAATGACCACAAGTGACAATTTTGCAGAATTTATGCATTACACGTTTGGCCAAAAAAAATATTTGCTAAAAAGTTGCAGTCTATCATTTAACACTTGACGAGATACTCTAGATGAGAAATTTGACACTTTGGAGCTCATAGGTGACAGAAAAATAGATAAGATAAAAGTGAAAAACAAATTTTACGAAGAATTGTTCCTAACAACTTGTTTGTGTCCTACCACTAAACATTGAGTCCCAGACAATTATTTTACACATGAATAGACACGGTAGATGCAGAGTAGGTAAACTGAATGTCTGATTTGGCATTTTTGTACAATCTGGGGGCAACAATTGAGATAACATAAAAATGACCATTAATGACAATTTTGCAAAATTTATGCCTTACGCGTTTGGCCAAAAAAATATTTGCAAAAAAGTTGCCAATTTAGTCTCAGTCTATCATTTCACACTTGACGAGATACTCTAGATTATGACAGAAAAATAGATTAGATAATAGAGAAAAACAAATTTTACGAAGAATCGTTCCTAACAACTTGTTTGTGTCCTAGATAAGATAAAGTGAAAAACAAATTTTACGAAGAAATTGTTCCTAACAACTTGTTTGTGTCCTACCACTAAACATTGAGTCCCAGACAATTATTTTACACATGAATAGACACGCTAGATGCAGAGTAGGTAAACTGAATGTCTGATTTGGCATTTTTGTACAATCTGGGGGCAACAATTGAGATAACATAAAAATGACCACAAGTGACAATTTTCCAGAATTTATGCCTTTCGCGTTTGGCCAAAATCATATTTTCCAAAAAGTTGCCAATTTAGTCTCAGTCTATCATTTCACACTTGACGAGATACTCTAGATGAGAAATTGGACACTTTGGAGCTCATAGGTGACAGAAAAAATAGATAAGATAAAAGTGAAAAACAAATTTTACGAAGAATTGTTCCTAACAACTTGTTTGTGTCCTACCACTAAAAAGTGAGTCCCAGACAATTATTTTACACATGAATAGACACGCTAGATGCAGAGTAGGTAAACTGGATGTCTGATTTGGCATTTTTGTACAATCTGGGGGCAACAATTGAGATAACATAAAAATGACCACAAGTGACAATTTTGCAGAATTTATGCCTTTCGCGTTTGGCCAAAATAATATTTTGCAAAAAAGTTGCCAATTTAGTCTCAGTCTATCATTTCACACTTGACGAGATACTCTAGATGATAAATTGGACACTTTGGAGCTCATAGGTGACAGAAAAATAGATAAGATAAAAGTGAAAAACAAATTTTACGAAGAAATGTTCCTAACAACTTGTTTGTGTCCTACCACTAAACAGTGAGTCCCAGACAATTATTTTACACATGAATAGACACGCTAGATGCAGAGTAGTTAAACTGGATGTCTGATTTGGCATTTTTGTACAATCTGGGGGCAACAATTGAGATAACATAAAAATGACCACAAGTGACAATTTTGCAGAATTTATGCCTTACGCGTTTGGCCAAAAAAATATTTGCAAAAAAGTTGCCAATTTAGTCTCAGTCTATCATTTCACACTTGACGAGATACTCTAGATGAGAAATTGGACACTTTGGAGCTCGTTGGTGACAGAAAAATAGATAAGATAAAAGTGAAAAAAACAAATTTTACGAAGAATGTTCCTAACAACTTGTTTGTGTCCTACCACTAAACATTGAGTCCCAGACAATTATTTTACACATGAATAGACACGCTAGATGCAGAGTAGGTAAACTGAATGTCTGATTTGGCATTTTTGTACAATCTGGGGGCAACAATTGAGATAACATAAAAATGACCACAAGTGACAATTTTGCCAGAATTTATGCCTTTCGCGTTTGGCCAAAATAATATTTGGCTAAAAAGTTTGCCAATTTAGTCTCAATCAATCATTTCACAACTTAGACGAGATAATCTCAGATGATAAATGGACACTTTGGAGCTCGCTATTGGTGACAAGAAAAATAGATAAAGAATAAAAGTTCTTAAAAAAACAAAATTTACAAATAATTGTTCTAACAAACTTGTTGGAGTACATACCACGTAACAGTGAAGACCCATTGACAATCTATCTTCACCACATAACTGAGGACACGATAGATGTCAGGTGTAGTACTACTGCCATTTCTGGGATTTAGAATTTTGGTACAATCGTAAGAGCAACCAAATGAAGATACATGTAAAACATGGGACCACAAGTGGAGACATTTTTTCCAAGAAATTTATGCCTTACACGTATGGCCAAAATCCAATTTTCAATTAAAAAGTTGCCCTATTTAGTGCTCAGTCTGACATGTTCACACTTGACGAGATACTCTAGATGAGAAAATTGGACACTTGGAGCCTCGTTGGATAGACACAGAAAAATAAGAAAAGATAAAAAGTGGAAAAAAAAAAAAGTTACAAAGAAATGTTGCCGTAACAATATTGTTTTGTCTGTGCAGACTACTAAACCAATGAGGTCCCCAAAGAAGATATTTTACACATGAATCGACACGCTAGGATGCAGAGTAGGTTTAAACTGGATGCCTGATGTGGCATTTTTGGAAACCAAATCTGGGTGCAAGCAAAAGATATAAACATACAAATGACCACAAGGAACAAATTTTTCCAGGAATTTATCGCTGCTTGTACAGCGTATTGAGCCCAAAATCACTATTATGTTCCCAAAAGGTTGCCAATTTAGTGCTCGAGTCTATCATTTCACCACTTGACGAGATACTCTAGATGACAAATTTGGACAACTTTTGGAGACTCATAGTGTGACAGAAAAAAATAGATAAGAATAAAAGTGAAAAAACAAATTTTACGAAAGAAATGTTCCTAAACAACTTGTTTGTGCCCTACCACTAAACAGTGGAGCTAAAGACAATGATATTACACATGAATAGACACGCTAGAATGCAGATTAGTGTAAATGGAAGTCTGATTATGGCATATTTTGTACAATCTGGAGGGCAACAATGGAGATAACATAAAACTGTAACACAAAGTGGACACAATTTTTCAGAATGTATGGCCTTACGTCGTTTTTGAGCAAAATCCATATTTCCCCCCCAAAAAGTCTAGCAATTTTAGCCTCTGTCTATCATTTCCCCCCCCCGCTCTCTTCACTCAAACTTTGACGAAGAAACTCTAGATGAGACATGTGGGCTCACTTTGGAGCTCATGCGTGACAGAAAACACGAGATAAGGAAAAAAGTGAAAAAACAAAATTAATGAAGAATTGTTCTAACAACTGTTTGTGCCCTACCACTGTAAACACTGGCAGTCCCAGACAATTATTTTTACACTAGGAATATACACGCTTGAGGCAGAGTAGTTTAAAATGGCTGGTCGGATTTAGGCATTTTTGTACAATCAGGGGGGCAACAATTCGAGATAAATAAAGAATGACAAACAAGTGACAATTTTGCAGAATTTATGCCGTTGTCGGCGTTTTGGCCAAAATAATATTTGTTAAAAAAAAGTGTGCCAATTTAGTCTCAGGCTATCATTTCACGACTTGACGAGGATACCTGTCTAGATGAGAAATTGGGAACAGCATCTTGGAACGGCTCATATGGTGACAGAAAAATACGATAAGATAAAAGTGGAAAAACAAATTTTATACCGAAGAAATATTCCTGAACAACTGTATTTGTGTACGCTAGTTCCACTAAACAGTGAGCTCCCAGACAATTTATGTTTACACATGAATAGACACGCAGATAAGATCGTTCAGCGTGTAGAGTAAACTGAATGGTCTGAGTTGGCATTTTTTGTACAATCTGCGTGGGGGCAACAATTGGAGATAACATCAAAAATGACCCAGCACAAGTGACATTTTTGTCAGAATTTATGCCTTTACCACGGCGTTTTTGGCTTAACCAAAATAATATTTCAGCCAAAAAAGTTGCCCACCTAGACTTAGGTCTCAGTCTGTTCTATCATTTCACACTGTTGACGAGATACTCTAGATGATAAATTGGGACACTTTTGGAGCTCATAGGTGACAAGAAAAATAGATAAGATATAAAAGTGAAAAAACAAATTTTACGAAGAAATGTTCCTAACAACTTGTTTGTGTCCTACCACTAACCACAGTGAGTAACCACAGACAATTATTTACAACATGAATAGACACGCTAGAGCAGAAGTAGGTAACTGAATATGTCTGATTTGCAGCATTTTGGGTACAAGTCTGGGCAGTCGGCAACAATTGATCGATAACAATAAAAAATGACCACAGACCACAAGTGACAATTTTGCACTTTCCGGAATTTATTGCCTTTTCACCGCGTTTGGCCCAAAATAATATTTTTTCAAAAAAGTTGCCCAATTTTAGTCTCAGTACTATCATTTCACACTTGACGGAGATGACTCTAGATGATAAACTGGACACTTTGGAGTCCATAAGGTGGAAAAGAAAAATAGGATAAGATACAAGTGGAAAAAAACAAAAAATTTTCTTGAACGAGACAGGTTGCCTAAACAACATGTTGTTATGTCCCTACCACTAGAACGGTGATGAGTCCCAGACACAAACATTTATGTTTGACACATCGAATAAGAACCACGGTAAGATGGCAGAGTAGGTAAAACTGAATGTTGAGTTTGGCATATGATTATGGTACAATCTGGGGGGGGGGGCAAAACAATTGAGATAAACATTAAACTGGACACACAAATGACAATATTTTATAGAATTTTATGCGCCTACGCGTTTGGCCAAAATCAAATTTTCCCAAAAAGTTGCCAGATTTCGTCTCAGTCTATAACTTCACACTTTGTATAGAGATACTCTAGATGAGAAATGGGAACACCTTGGGAGCTCCACAAAGGTGCCAGAAAAATAGATAAGATAAAAGTGAAAAACAAAAATTTACGAAGGACATTTTCCTGACAAGTAGTTTATGTGACCTGCCCCACTAGAACATTGAGATCCCAAGGGGGGGGGGAAAAAACCGCCAAAATTTTTATTTACAAACATGAGATAGACACGCTAAGAGCGAGTAGTAAGGTAAACTGAATGTCGATTGGCATTTTATTACAATCTTGGGGAGGCAACAATTGAGATAAACAGTAAATAATGACCACAAGTGATCATGTTAATTCCAGAATTTATGACTTTCGCGTTTGGCTAAAGACATAATTCCAAAAAAGTTGTCCAATTTAGTTCACAGTCTAGTCATTTCACACTATGATCGAGGAACTCTAGAATGATAAAATGGGACACTTTGGAGATCATAGGTGACAGAAAAAGAGATAAAATAAAAAGTGAAAAAACAAAAATTCTATTGAAGAAAAGAAATGTTCTAACAAACTTGTTTTGTGTCCTTACCACTAGAAACAGTTGAGTCACAGACAATTATTGTTCCACAAGATAGAACCCACGATAGATGGCAGACGTAGTTAAACTGGAGGTCGGATTTGGCATTTTTGTACAATCTGGGGGGCAACATTTATAAGATAACATTAAAAAGGACCACACGTGACGCAATTTGAAAGAATTGTATGACTTAACGCGTATGGCACCACAAAATTCATATTTAGACTACAAGAGTTGCCAATTTAGTATCAGGTATCTATTCATTTACACTTTGTTACGAGATGTTAAGCTAGATGATTTAAATGGACACTTTGGAGCTAGTTGGTGATGACAGAAATATCAGATAAAGATAAAAAGGTGAAAACCAATCTTACAAAGAATTGCGTATCCTATCAAACTTGATTGTGTCCTACCAATGAAACCAGTGAGACACAGGGACAAAGTACTTCATACACATGAATAGACAAGTATAGAGAGCAGTGTAGATAAACTGAATGTCTGATTTGGCATTATGGTACAATACTGGGGGCAACATTTAAGATAACTAATTAAAAATGAACAACAAAGTGACAATTTTGCAGAGATTTTATGCCCTTGCACAAATTTTTTTGTCCCCGCAAACATTATTTGCCCAAAAAAGTTGCCAAAATTAGTCTATCAGTCTATCATGTTCACAATTGACGAGATACGACTAGATGATAAATTCGACACTTTGTAAAACTCAGGTTGGTGACAGAAAATAGAATAAGTAAACAAGCTAAAAAAACAAATCTACAAAGAAATGTTCTTAACAGCTTGTTTGTGTGCCACCACCATAGAAAGGAGTCCCAGACAATTATTTTACCACAAGAAATAGACACACTCGATGAGCAGGAGTAGTTATAACTGCATGTATCTGAATTTTAGAATTTTGCGCTACAATACTGAGTGCCACCAAAGACGATACCATAGAAATGGACAGACAAGAACTGGACAATTTTGCAGAATTTATGCCTTACGCGTTTGGCCAAAATCATATTTTCCAAAAAGTTGCCAATTTAGTCTCAGTCTATCATTTCACACTTGACGAGATACTCTAGATGAGAAATTGGACACTTGGAGCTCATAGGGTGACAGAAAAATAGATAAGATAAAAAGTGAAAAAACAAATTTTACGAAGAAATGTTCCTAACAACTTGTTTTGTGACCTAACCACTAAACAGTTTGAGTCCCAGACAATTATTTTACACATGAATAGACACGCTAGATGCAGAGTAGTAAACTGAATGTCTGATTTGGCATTTTGGTTACAATCTGTGGGTGGGCAACAAAATTGAGAATAACATAAAAATGACCACAAGTGACAAATTTTCAGAATTTATGCCTTCGCGTTTGGCCCAAAAATCATATTTTTCCAAAAAGTTGCCAATTAGTCTCAGTCTATCACTTTCACACTTGACGAGATACTCTAGATGAGAAATTGGACACTTTGGAGCTCATAGGTGACAGAAAAATAGATAAGATAAAAGTGAAAAAACAAATTGTACGAAAGAAATGTCCATCCTAACAACTTGTTTGTGTCCTACCACTAAACATTGAGTCCCAGACAAAATTATTTTACACATGAACTAGACACGCTAGATGCAGAGGTAGGTTAAACTGGATGTCTGATTTGGCATTTTGGTACAATCTGGGGGCAAACAATTGAGATAACATAAAAATGACCACAAGTGACATTTTTCCAGAATTTATGCCTTTCGCGTTTGGCCAAAATCATAAATAGATAAGATAAAAGTGAAAAACAAATTTTACGAAAAATGTTCCTAACAACTTGTTTGTGTCCTACCACTAAACATTGAGTCCCAGACAATTATTTTACACATGAATAGACACACGCTAGATGCAGAGTATTTAAACTGATGTCTGATTTGGCATTTTGGTACAATCTGGGGGCAACAATTGAGATAACATAAAAATGACCACAAGTGACATTTTTTGCAGAATTTATGCCTTACGCGTTTGGCCAAATAATCATTTTGCAAAAAAAGTTGCCAATTTAGTCTCAGTCTATCATTTCACACTTGACGAGATACTCTAGATGATAAATTGGACACTTTGGAGCTCATAGGTGACAGAAAAATAGATAAGATAAAAGTGAAAAAACATTTTACGAAGAAATGTTCCTAACAACTTGTTTGTGTCCTACCACTAAACAGTGAGTCCCAGACAATTATTTTACACATGAATAGACACGCTAGATGCAGAGTAGTTAAACTGGATGTCTGATTGGCATTTTTGTACAATCTGGGGGGCAACAATTGAGATAACATAAAAATGACCACAAGTGACATTTTTGCAGAATTTATGCCTTACGCGTTTGGCCAAAAAATATTTGCCAAAAAAAGTTGCCAATTTAGTCTCAGTCTATCATTTCACACTTGACGAGATACTCTAGATGAGAAATTGGACACTTTGGAGCTCATGGTGACAGAGAAATAGATAAGATAAAAGTGAAAAACAAATTTTACGAAGAAATGTTCCTAACAACTTGTTTGTGTCCTACCACTAAACAGTGAGTCCCAGACAATTATTTTACACATGAATAGACACGCTAGATGCAGAGTAGGTAAACTGAATGTCTGATTTGGCATTTTGGTACAATCTGGGGGCAACAATTGAGATAACATAAAAATGACCACAAGTGACATTTTTCCAGAATTTATGCCTTTCGCGTTTGGCCAAAATCATATTTTCCAAAAAGTTGCCAATTTAGTCTCAGTCTATCATTTCACACTTGACGAGATACTCTAGATTAGAAATTGGACACTTTGGAGCTCATAGGTGACAGAAAAATAGATAAGATAAAAGTGAAAAACAAATTTTACGAAGAAATGTTCCTAACAACTTGTTTGTGTCCTACCACTAAACAGTGAGTCCCAGACAATTATTTTACACATGAATAGACACGCTAGATGCAGAGTAGTTAAACTGAATGTCTGATTTGGCATTTTTGTACAATCTGGGGGCAACAATTGAGATAACATAAAAATGACCACAAGTGACAATTTTGCAGAATTTATGCCTTTACGCGTTTGGCCAAAATAATATTTTCCAAAAAAGTTGCCAATTTAGTCTCAGTCTATCATTTCACACTTGACTTGACGAGATACTCTAGATGATAAATTGGACACTTTGGAGCTCGTAGGTGACAGAAAAATAGATAAGATAAAAGTGAAAAACAAATTTTACGAAGAATTGTTCCTAACAACTTGTTTGTGTCCTACCACTAAACAGTGAGTCCCAGACAATTATTTTACACATGAATAGACACGCTAGATGCAGAGTAGGTTAAACTGAATGTCTGATTTGGCATTTTGGTACAATCTGGGGGCAACAATTGAGATAACATAAAAATGACCACAAGTGACATTTTTGCAGAATTTATGCCTTTCGCGTTTGGCCAAAATCATATTTTCCAAAAAAGTTGCCAATTTAGTCTCAGTCTATCATTTCACACTTGACGAGATACTCTAGATGAGAAATTGGACACTTTGGAGCTCATAGGTGACAGAAAAATAGATAAGATAAAAGTGAAAAACAAATTTTTACGAAGAAATGTTCCTAACAACTTGTTTGTGTCCTACCACTAAACAGTGAGTCCCAGACAATTATTTTACACATGAATAGACACGCTAGATGCAGAGTAGTTAAACTGAATGTCTGATTTGGCATTTTGGTACAATCTGGGGGCAACAATTGAGATAACATAAAAATGACCACAAGTGACAATTTTGCAGAATTTATGCCTTACGCGTTTGGCCAAAATCAATTTTTCCAAAAAAGTTGCCAATTTAGTCTCAGTCTATCATTTCACACTTGACGAGATACTCTAGATGATAAATTGGACACTTTGGAGCTCATAGGTGACAGAAAAATAGATAAGATAAAAGTGAAAAACAAATTTTACGAAGAATTGTTCCTAACAACTTGTTTGTGTCCTACCACTAAACAGTGAGTCCCAGACAATTATTTTACACATGAATAGACACGCTAGATGCAGAGTAGGTAAACTGAATGTCTGATTTGGCATTTTGGTACAATCTGGGGCAACAATTGAGATAACATAAAAATGACCACAAGTGACATTTTGCAGAATTTATGCCTTTCGCGTTTGGCCAAAATCATATTTTGCAAAAAGTTGCCAATTTAGTCTCAGTCTATCATTTCACACTTGACGAGATACTCTAGATGAGAAATTGGACACTTTGGAGCTCATAGGTGACAGAAAAATAGATAAGATAAAAAGTGAAAAACAAATTTTACGAAGAAATGTTCCTAACAACTTGTTTGTGTCCTACCACTAAACATTGAGTCCCAGACAATTATTTTACACATGAATAGACACGCTAGATGCAGAGTAGGTAAACTGAATGTCTGATTTGGCATTTTTGTACAATCTGGGGGCAACAATTGAGATAACATAAAAATGACCACAAGTGACAATTTTTGCAGAATTTATGCCTTACGCGTTTGGCCAAAATAATATTTGCAAAAAAGTTGCCAATTTAGTCTCAGTCTATCATTTCACACTTGACGAGATACTCTAGATGATAAATTGGACACTTTGGAGCTCGTTGGTGACAGAAAAATAGAGAAGATAAAAGTGAAAAACAAATTTTACGAAGAAATGTTCCTAACAACTTGTTTGTGTCCTACCACTAAACAGTGAGTCCCAGACAATTATTTTACACATGAATAGACACGCTAGATGCAGAGTAGTTAAACTGGATGTCTGATTTGGCATTTTTGTACAATCTGGGGGCAACAATTGAGATAACATAAAAATGACCACAAGCGACAATTTTGCAGAATTTATGTCTTTGGCGTTTGGCCAAAATAATATTTGCAAACAATTGCCAATTTAGTCTCAGTCTATCATTTCACACTTGACGAGATACTCTAGATGTAAAAATTGGACACTTTGGAGCTCATAGGTGACAGAAAAATAGATAAGATAAAAGTGAAAAACAAATTTTACGAAGAATTGTTCTTAACAACTTGTTTGTGTCCTACCACTAAACAGTGAGTCCCAGACAATTATTTTACACATGAATAGACACGCTAGATGCAGAGTAGTTAAACTGGATGTCTGATTTGGCATTTTTGTACAATCTGGGGGCAACAATTGAGATAACATAAAAATGACCACAAGTGACATTTTTGCAGAATTTATGCCTTACGCGTTTGGCCAAAATCATATATTTTGCAAAAAAGTTGCCAATTTAGTCTCAGTCTATCATTTCACACTTGACGAGATACTCTAGATGATAAATTGGACACTTTGGAGCTCATTGGTGACAGAAAAATAGATAAGATAAAAGTGAAAAACAAATTTTACGAAGAATTGTTCCTAACAACTTGTTTGTGTCCTACCACTAAACAGTGAGTCCCAGACAATTATTTTACACATGAATAGACACGCTAGATGCAGAGTAGGTTAAACTGGATGTCTGATTTGGCATTTTTGTACAATCTGGGGCAACAATTGAGATAACATAAAAATGACCACAAGTGACATTTTTTTGCAGAATTTATGCTTACGCGTTTTGGCCAAAATAATATTTTGCAAAAAGTTGCCAATTTAGTCTCAGTCTATCATTTCACACTTGACGAGATACTCTAGATGATAAATTGGACACTTTGGAGCTCGTTGGTGACAGAAAAATAGATAAGATAAAAGTGAAAAACAAATTTTACGAAGAATTGTTCCTAACAACTTGTTTGTGTCCTACCACTAAACATTGAGTCCCAGACAATTATTTTTACACATGAATAGACACGCTAGATGCAGAGTAGTAAACTGAATGTCTGATTTGGCATTTTTGTACAATCTGGGGGCAACAATTGAGATAACATAAAAATGACCACAAGTGACAATTTTTGCAGAATTTATGCCTTTCGCGTTTGGCCAAAATAATATTTTCAAAAAAGTTGCCAATTTAGTCTCAGTCTATCATTTCACACTTGACGAGATACTCTAGATGAGAAATTGGACACTTTGGAGCTCATAGGTGACAGAAAAATAGATAAGATAAAAGTGAAAAACAAATTTTACGAAGAAATGTTCCTAACAACTTGTTTGTGTGTCCTACCACTAAACATTGAGTCCCAGACATTATTTTACACATGAATAGACACGCTAGATGCAGAGTAGTTAAACTGGATGTCTGATTTGGCATTTTTGTACAATCTGGGGGCAACAATTGAGATAACATAAAAATGACAATTATTTTACACATGAATAGACACAAGTGACAGTAGTTTTTGCAGAATTTATGCCTACAATCGCGTTTGGCCATAAAAAAACAAGTGACAATTTTGCAGAATATTTGCAAAAAAAGTTGCCAATTTAGTCTCAGTCTATCATTTCACACTTGACGAGATACTCTAGATGAGAAATTGGACACTTTGGAGCTCGTTGGTGACAGAAAAATAGATAAGATAAAAGTGAAAAACAAATTTTACGAAGAAATTGTTCCTAACAACTCGTTTGTGTCCTACCACTAAACATTGAGTCCCAGACAGTTATTTTAAACAGGAATAGACACGCTAGATGCAGAGTAGTTAAACTGGATGTCTGATTTGGCATTTTTGTACAATCTGGGGGCAAAAATTGAGATAACATAAAAATGGCCACAAGTGACAATTTTGCAGAATTTATGCCTTTCTCGTTTGGCCAAAAAAATATTTGCAAAAATGTTGCCAATTTAGTCTCAGTCTATCATTTCACACTTGACGAGATACTCTAGATGATAAATTGGACACTTTGGAGCTCGTTGGTGACAGAAAAATAGATAAGATAAAAGTGAAAAACAATTTTTACAAAGAATTGTTCCTAACAACTTGTTTGTGTCCTACCACTAAACAGTGAGTCCCAGACAATTATTTTACACATGAATAGACACGCTAGATGCAGAGTAGTTAAACTGGATGTCTGATTTGGCATTTTTTGTACAATCTGGGGGCAACAATTGAGATAACATAAAAATGACCACAAGTGACAATTTTTGCAGAATTTATGCCTTACGCGTTTGGCCAAAATCATATTTGCAAAAAAGTTGCCAATTTAGTCTCAGTCTATCATTTCACACTTGACGAGATACTCTAGATGAGAAATTGGACTCTTTGGAGCTCATGGGTGACAGAAAAATAGATAAGATAAAAGTGAAAAACAAATTTTACGAAGAAATGTTCCTAACAACTTTTTTGTGTCCTACCACTAAACAGTGAGTCCCAGACAATTATTTTACACATGAATAGACACGCTAGATGCAGAGTAGGTAAACTGGATGTCTGATTTGGCATTTTTGTACAATCTGGGGGCAACAATTGAGATAACATAAAAATGACCACAAGTGACAATTTTGCAGAATTTATGCCTTACGCGTTTGGCCAAAATAATATTTGCAAAAAAGTTGCCAATTTAGTCTCAGTCTATCATTTCACACTTGACGAGATACTCTAGATGATAAATTGGACACTTTGGAGCTCGTTGGTGACAGAAAAATAGATAAGATAAAAGTGAAAAAAAAAATTTTAAGAAAGAATTGTTCCAAACAACTTGTGTGTGTCCTACCACTAAACATTGAGTCCCAGACAATTATTTTACACATGAATAGACACGCTAGATGCAGAGTAGGTAAACTGAATGTCTGATTTTGCATTTTGGTACAATCTGGGGGCAATAATTGATATAACATAAAAATGACCACAAGTGACATTTTTCCAGAATTTATGCCTTTCGCGTTTAACCAAAATCATATTTTCCAAAAAGTTGCCAATTTAGTCTCAGTCTATCATTTCACACTTGACGAGATACTCTAGATGAGAAATTGGACACTTTGGAGCTCATAGGTGACAGAAAAATAGATAAGATAAAAGTGAAAAACAAATTTTACGAAGAAATGTTCCTAACAACTTGTTTGTGTCCTACCACTAAACAATGAGTCCCAGACAATTATTTTACACATGAATAGACACGCTAGATGCAGAGTAGTTAAACTGAATGTCTGATTTGGCATTTTTGTACAATCTGGGGGCAACAATTGAGATAACATAAAAATGACCACAAGTGACAATTTTGCAGAATTTATGCCTTTCGCGTTTGGCCAAAATCATATTTTCCAAAAAGTTGCCAATTTAGTCTCAGTCTATCATTTCACACTTGACGAGATACTCTAGATGAGAAATTGGACACTTTGGAGCTCGTTGGTGACAGAAAATAGATAAGATAAAAGTGAAAAACAAATTTTTACGAAGAAATTGTTCCTAACAACTTGTTTGTGTCCTACCACTAAACAGTGAGTCCCAGACAATTATTTTACACATGAATAGACACGCTAGATGCAGAGTAGTTAAACTGGATGTCTGATTTGGCATTTTTGTACAATCTGGGGGCAACAATTGAGATAACATAAAAATGACCACAAGTGACATTTTTTGCAGAATTTATGCCTTACGCGTTTGGCCAAAATCATATTTTGCAAAAAAGTTGCCAATTTAGTCTCAGTCTATCATTTCACACTTGACGAGATACTCTAGATGATAAATTGGACACTTTGGAGCTCATGGTGACAGAAAAATAGATAAGATAAAAGTGAAAAACAAATTTTACGAAGAAAATGTTCCTAACAACTTTGTTTGTGTCCTACCACTAAACATTGAGTCCCAGACAATTATTTTACACATGAATAGACACGCTAGATGCAGAGTAGGTAAACTGAATGTCTGATTTGGCATTTTGGTACAATCTGGGGGCAACAATTGAGATAACATAAAAATGACCACAAGTGACAATTTTTGCAGAATTTATGCCTTTCGCGTTTGGCCAAAATCATATTTTCCAAAAAGTTGCCAATTTAGTCTCAGTCTATCATTTCACACTTGACGAGATACTCTAGATGAGAAATTGGACACTTTGGAGCTCATTGGTGACAGAAAAATAGATAAGATAAAAGTGAAAAACAAATTTTACAAAGAAATGTTCCTAACAACTTGTTTGTGTCCTACCACTAAACAGTGAGTCCCAGACAATTATTTTACACATGAATAGACACGCTAGATGCAGAGTAGTTAAACTGATGTCTGATTTGGCATTTTTGGTACAATCTGGGGGCAACAATTGAGATAACATAAAAATGACCACAAGTGACAATTTTGCAGAATTTATGCCTTACGCGTTTGGCCAAAATCATATTTGCAAAAAAGTTGCCAATTTAGTCTCAGTCTATCATTTCACACTTGACGAGATACTCTAGATGAGAAATTGGACACTTTGGAGCTCATAGGTGACAAAAAAAAAATAGATAAGATAAAAGTGAAAAACAAATTTTACGAAGAAATGTTCCTAACAACTTGTTTGTGTCCTACCACTAAACATTGAGTCCCAGACAATTATTTTACACATGAATAGACACGCTAGATGCAGAGTAGTTAAACTGGATGTCTGATTTGGCATTTTTGTACAATCTGGGGGCAACAATTGAGATAACATAAAAATGACCACAAGTGACAATTTTGCAGAATTTATGCCTTACGCGTTTGGCCAAAATCATATTTTCCAAAAAGTTGCCAATTTAGTCTCAGTCTATCATTTCACACTTGACGAGATACTCTAGATGAGAAATTGGACACTTTGGAGCTCATAGGTGACAGAAAAATAGATAAGATAAAAGTGAAAAACAAATTTTACGAAGAAATGTTCCTAACAACTTGTTTGTGTCCTACCACTAAACAGTGAGTCCCAGACAATTATTTTACACATGAATAGACACGCTAGATGCAGAGTAGTTAAACTGAATGTCTGATTTGGCATTTTGGTACAATCTGGGGGCAACAATTGAGATAACATAAAAATGACCACAAGTGACATTTTTCCAGAATTTATGCCTTTCGCGTTTGGCCAAAATCATATTTTCCAAAAAAAGTTGCCAATTTAGTCTCAGTCTATCATTTCACACTTGACGAGATACTCTAGATGAGAAATTGGACACTTTGGAGCTCATAGGTGACAGAAAAAAATAGATAAGATAAAAGTGAAAAACAAATTTTACGAAGAAATGTTCCTAACAACTTGTTTGTGTCCTACCACTAAACGTGAGTCCCAGACAATTATTTTACACATGAATAGACACGCTAGATGCAGAGTAGTTAAACTGGATGTCTGATTTGGCATTTTTGTTACAATCTGGGGGCAACAATTGAGATAACATAAAAATGACCACAAGTGACAATTTTGCAGAAATTTATGCCTTACGCGTTTGGCCAAAATCATATTTTGCCAAAAAGTTGCCAATTTAGTCTCAGTCTATCATTTCACACTTGACGAGATACTCTAGATGATAAATTGGACACTTTGGAGCTCGTTGGTGACAGAAAAATAGATAAGATATAAAGGAAAAACAAATTTTACGAAGAAATGTTCCTAACAACTTGTTTGTGTCCTACCACTAAACAGTGAGTCCCAGACAATTATTTTACACACATGAATAGACACGCTAGATGCAGAGTAGTTAAACTGGATGTCTGATTTGGCATTTTTGTACAATCTGGGGGCAACAATTGAGATAACATAAAAATGACCACAAGGGACATTTTTTCCAGAATTTATGCCTTTCGCGTTTGGCCAAAAATCATATTTTTCCAAAAAAGTTGCCAATTTAGTCTCAGTCTATCATTTCACACTTGACGAGATACTCTAGATGATGAGAAATTGGACACTTTGGAGCTCATAGGTGACAGAAAAATAGATAAGATAAAAGTGAAAAAACAAATTTTACGAAGAAATTGTTCCTAACAACTTGTTTGTGTCCTACCACTAAACAGTGAGTCCCAGACAATTATTTTACACATGAATAGACACGCTAGATGCAGAGTAGGTTAAACTGGATGTCTGATTTGGCATTTTTGTACAATCTGGGGGCAACAATTGAGATAACATAAAAATGACCACAAGTGACACATTTTTCCAGAATTTATGCCTTACGCGTTTGGCCAAAATAATATTTGCAAAAAAAGTTGCCAATTTAGTCTCAGTCTATCATTTCACACTTGACGAGATACTCTAGATGAGAAATTGGACACTTTGGAGCTCATAGGTGACAGAAAAATAGATAAGATAAAAGTGAAAAACAAATTTTACGAAGAAATGTTCCTAACAACTTGTTTGTGTCCTACCACTAAACAGTGAGTCCCAGACAATTATTTTACACATGAATAGACATGCTAGATGCAGAGTAGTTAAACTGAATGTCTGATTTGGCATTTTTGTACAATCTGGGGGCAACAATTGAGATAACATAAAAATGACCACAAGTGACATTTTTTGCAGAAATTTATGCCTTACGCGTTTGGCCAAAATATATTTTCCAAAAAGTTGCCAATTTAGTCTCAGTCTATCATTTCACACTTGACGAGATACTCTAGATGAGAAATTGGACACTTTGGAGCTCGTTGGTGACAGAAAAATAGATAAGATAAAAGGAAAAACAAATTTTACGAAGAAATGTTCCTAACAACTTGTTTGTGTCCTACCACTAAACAGTGAGTCCCAGACAATTATTTTACACATGAATAGACACGCTAGATGCAGAGTAGTTAAACTGATGTCTGATTTGGCATTTTTGTACAATCTGGGGGCAACAATTGAGATAACATAAAAATGACCACAAGTGACATTTTTCCAGAATTTATGCCTTACGCGTTTGGCCAAAATCATATTTTCCAAAAAAGTTGCCAATTTAGTCTCAGTCTATCATTTCACACTTGACGAGATACTCTAGATGATAAATTGGACACTTTGGAGCTCGTTGGTGACAGAAAAATAGATAAGATAAAAGTGAAAAACAAATTTTACGAAGAATTGTTCCTAACAACTTGTTTGTTGTCCTACCACTAAACAGTGAGTCCCAGACAATTATTTTACACATGAATAGACACGCTAGATGCAGAGTAGGTAAAACTGGTGTCTGATTTGGCATTTTGGTACAATCTGGGGGCAACAATTGAGATAACATAAAAATGACCACAAGTGACAATTTTTGCAAGAATTTATGCCTTACGCGTTTGGCCAAAATAATATTTTGCAAAAAAGTTGCCAATTTAGTCTCAGTCTATCATTTCACACTTGACGAGATACTCTAGATGATAAATTTGGACACTTTGGAGCTCGTTGGTGACAGAAAAATAGATAAGATAAAAAGTGAAAAAACAAATTTTACGAAGAATTGTTCCTAACAAACTTGTTTGTGTCCTACCACTAAACAGTGAGTCCCAGACAATTATTTTACACATGAATAGACACGCTAGATGCAGAGTAGTTAAACTGGATGTCTGATTTGGCATTTTTGTACAATCTGGGGCGCAACAATTGAGATAACATAAAAATGACCACAAGTGACATTTTTCCAGATTTTATTGCCTTACGCGTTTGGCCAAAATAATATTTGCAAAAAAGTTGCCAATTTAGTCTCAGTCTATCATTTCACACTTGACGAGATACTCTAGATGATAAATTGGACACTTTGGAGCTCATAGGTGACAGAAAAATAGATATAAGATAAAAGTGAAAAACAAATTTTTACGAAGAAATTGTTCCTAACAACTTGTTTGTGTCCTACCACTAAACATTGAGTCCCAGACAATTATTTTACACATGAATAGACACGCTAGATGCAGAGTAGGTAAACCTGAATGTCTGATTTGGCATTTTTGTACAATCTGGGGGGCAACAATTGAGATAACATAAAAATGACCACAAGTGACAATTTTTCAGAATTTATGCCTTACGCGTTTGGCCAAATAATATTTGCAAAAAAGCTTGCCAATTTAGTCTCAGTCTATCATTTCACACTTGACGAGATACTCTAGATGAGAAATTGGACACTTTGGAGCTCATAGGGTGACAGAAAAATAGATAAGATAAAAGTGAAAAACAAAATTTTACGAAGAAATGTTCCTAACAACTTGTTTGTGTCCTACCACTAAACAGTGAGTCCCAGACAATTATTTTACACATGAATAGACACGCTAGATGCAGAGTAGTTAAAACTGGATGTCTGATTTGGCATTTTGGTACAATCTGGGGGCAACAATTGAGATAACATAAAAATGACCACAAGTGACAATTTTCCAGAATTTATGCCTTACGCGTTTGGCCAAAATCATATTTTCCAAAAAAGTTGCCAATTTAGTCTCAGTCTATCATTTCACACTTGACGAGATACTCTAGATGAGAAATTGGACACTTTGGAGCTCATAGGTGACAGAAAAATAGATAAGATAAAAGTGAAAAACAAATTTTACGAAGAATGTTCCTAACAACTTGTTTGTTGTCCTACCACTAAACAGTGAGTCCCAGACAATTATTTTACACATGAATAGGACACGCTAGATGCAGAGTAGTTAAACTGGATGTCTGATTTGGCATTTTTGGTACAATCTGGGGGCAACAATTGAGATAACATAAAAATGACCACAAGTGACATTTTTGCAGAATTTATGCCTTTCGCGTTTTGGCCAAAATCATTTTTAAATTTCCAAAAAGTTGCCAATTTAGTCTCAGTCTATCATTTCACACTTGACGAGATACTCTAGATGATAAATTGGACACTTTGGAGCTCATAGGTGACAGAAAAATAGATAAGATAAAAGGAAAAACAAATTTTACGAAGAATGTTCCTCTCGTTTGGTGACAGAAAAAAAGAGATAAGAATCACAGTGAAAAACAAATGTTACGAAGAATTGTTCCTAACTACTGGTTTGTGTCCTATCACTAAAACAGTGAATCCCAGGACCATTATTTTACACATGAATCGACACGCTAGTTGCAGGAGTAGTTAAACTGGATGTCTGATTTGGCATTTTTGTACAATCTCGGGTGCAACAATTGAGAGAAAATTAAAAATTACCACAAGTGACAAGTTTGCAGAATGTTTATTCCTTATCGCATTGGGCCAAAATATTATTTGCAAAAAAGTTTGCCAATTTAGACTCAGTCTATCATTATCACACTAGACGAGTATACTCTAGATGATTAAATTTGACACTTTTGGAGCTTGTTTGGTGGAAAGAAAAACTAGATAAGATAAAAGTAAAAAACCAAATTTTTACGAAGAATTGTTCCTAAACAACTTGTTTGTTTATTACCACTAAGCATTAATCCTAGACAAATTATTTTAAAACATGAATATGACACGCGAGATGCAGAGTATTTGAACTAGATGTCCTGATTTAGGCAGTTTTGTACAATCTAGGGGCAACAATTGAGATAACATAAAAATGACCACAAGTGACAAATTTTGCATATTTATGCCTTAACGCGTTTGGCCGAAATCCATATTTTCCCAAAATGTTTGTTGATTTAGTCTCAGTCTATAATTTCAACTTGACTAGCTACTCTAGATTGAGAAATTGTGACACTTTTGGATCTCGTTGTTGACAGAAAACAATAGATAAGATAAAAGTGAAAAACAAATGTTGTACGAAGATTATTCCTAACTACTTGTTTTGTGTCCTATCACTAAACAGTGAATCCCCAGAGTATTTTTTTAAACATGAATAGACACGTTAGTTGGCAGAGTATTTAAACTGTGAGGTCTGATTTGGCATTTTTGTACAATTGGGGGCAACAATTGGAGATAAAATAAAAAATTACCCAAAAAAGTGTACATTTTTTGCAGTATTAATGCTTTAACGTGTTTGGCCAAATCTCATATATTGCAAAAAAGTTGCCAATTTCGACTCCATCTATCATTTCACACTAGACGAGATACTCTAGATGAGAAATTGGAAACTTATCTGAGCTGATAGGTGACAGAAAAAAATGCTAAGATAAAAAAGTGAACAAACAAATTTTACGAAGAATTGTTCCTAAACAACTTGTTTGGTGTCATACCACTAAACAGTGAGTCCCAGACAATTATTTTTACACATGCATAGACACGCTAGAGTGCAGAGTAGGTAAAGTGAATGTATGATTTGGCATTTTGGTTACAATCTGGGGGCTACAATTGGGAATAACATAAAAATGAACACCAGTGACATTTGTGCAGGACTATATGCTTTACGTGTTTCGGCCAAAATCATATTGCCCCAAAAAGTTTGCAATTTAGGGACTCAGTCTATCATTTCACACTTGAACAAGATACTCTAGATGAGAAATTTGACACTTTGGAGCTCGTTGGTGACAGAAAAAATAGATAAGATAAAAGTGAAAAACAATTTTACGAAGAATTGTTCCTAATAACTTGTTTGTGTCCTATCACAAAGCAGTGAATCCTAGAAATTTAATTTTACACATGAATACACAGCCTAGATGCAGAAGTAGTTAAACGAATGGTGCTGATTTGGAATTTTTGGGTACAATCTGGGGGGCAACATTTGAGATAACATAAAATTTACCACAAGTGACAATTTTGCAGGAATTCGTGCCTTTCGCGTTTGGCCAAAATCATATTTTCCAAAAAGTTGCGCAAATGAGTCTCAGTCTATCATTTCACACTTGACGATATACACTAGATGAGAAAATTGGACACTTTGGAGACTCATATGTGACAGGAAAAATAGAGAAGATAAAGTGAAAAACAAATTTTACGAAGAAATGTTCCGAACAACTTGTTTTGTGTCCCTACCACTCAAACAGTGAGGTCCAGACAATTATTTTTACACATGAATAGACACGCCAGATGTAGAGTGAGTTAACCGGAATGTCTGATTTTTTTTTTTTTTTTTGCAGTTTTTGTACAATCTGGGGGCAACATTTGAGATAACATAAAATGACCACAAGTGGAATTTTTCCAGAATTTAA
>CAJHNH020005016.1:0-27178 GCA_905116865.2 Candidula unifasciata
TCTATTGCACTCAAACTGTTACATATACGAAACCAAACATATTTTTGTTTCGTAGATTACAGCAGCGAGCCGTCCGTCATCATCATCATCATCACCATCACATCATCAATCATCATCATCATCATCATCACCAACACCACCATCATCATCAACATCATCATCATTCATCATCATTCAGGTCCCCTGCATGCACCGTTAGCAACGGTTCACGAATCCCACATGGTAACTGGAATTACGTCGATCAAGTCAGTACTCGTTTGCCCTATTAATTCCTCCATGAAGGCCAAGTTCCACTCTGTATCTCTCTGCTCTTTAACCAGGTGAGCCGCATTTAGTAATGTTATGGACGCCACCTTCCGTCAGTCATTTATTATCTCCCCTTTCTCAATCAGATTTTAATCTCCAATATCCTCTATTGTCATACAATGTCGTAATACAAGCTATACACATCTAATTGAGGGCTGATAAAAATGCTACAAGAGTAGAGAAATTCCACGCTTTTAAGACTTACTAAGGGCACATAGGGCTACGACCTAACTTTTTATTGATCAGTCGGCACTTATTGGTGAATGATGTTTTCAACAGGCAAGCGTAGATAACGATTATCAAACAATACAGATAATCAAATGTTATTACTACTAGAGTAGTACACAGGGTGTTTTGTAATGGTTTTTGTAAAGTGTGTGAAAATACTGCAAAATATTACCGTTTTTCGAATTTCCTGTAATCACCGTTTGTGAGTTAATGCAACATACACTGATATGACTTTGTTTTTGCCAATCACAGCTCTATTCAGAATCGATTCTACTAATTAATTGCTAACAGTATTAGAAACAAGGGCACACGAGTTTCAGAAAATGACATCATACATTCGAATACCTTACACCGTTAGGGAACATATTCTTTCATTCTTCTTCTGTCCTTTTATCCCCCAATGGAGCATAGGCCCTCAACCAACTCACGCGCCAAGTCAGTTTAACCCTTCGCCATTGGCATGGGAGCTCTCCCGCCATGTCCTACCCCCATCTTTCTAACTTCATTCTCCAGCTCTCTTCTCCATGTGTTTTTGGCCTTCCTTTATGCCTATGCCCCTGTGGGGTCCAATGCACAGACATTCTAGTTACGCTGTTCTCCTGTTTCCTCAGTGTGTGTCCTATCCAACGTCTTTTCCTCACCTCTTGTTCCACTGGAGCCTGTTTAGTTATCTCCCAAAGTTCTACATTAGTTCTTCTATCATACCAATTTATTCCCTCTATTCTGCGCAGGCACCAGTTAATGAATCTCTGTAATTTATTAGCATTTGCCTTAGTTGTTCTCCATGTTTCCACCCCATAAAAAAGTACTGATTTGACATTAGAATTAAAATTTTTTTTAGTTTAGTATTTCTTTTAATTTCTTTTGACCTCCGCAAATTCCCTAGTGCCATGGAAGCCCCTCTTGCCTTCTGTATTCTTATTTTAATATCTCTATCAGTTCCTCCATCTTTATCTACATTACTGCCCAAATAGGTGTACGACTCCACGTCTTGGAGTGGGGTGCCACTAAGAGAAACCACATTACTATTTGCCTGATTTATTCTTATTAGGGAACATATGCTCAACTAAAAATACTCTTTCTTCAGTATTTAACACCATTATAGTTAAGATCATTTTCCACATCACCGGTATATAGCAGTGATAATCTAAACTAATGGTTACTTGACGATTGAAACCGGACTTAATACATAAATTTAAATGTGGCGTGCAAATAATTTATTTCAAAATGTCTACACATTAAACATACACTCTATATTTTGCCCCCCTCAAAATGTTGCCTGCCCCCCCCCCCCACCCCCCCCAAAAAAAAAAAAAAAACAACAACTAACATGTGGCGTCCTTTGTAGCTACACAAATTGTAAATGCATTATTACGGTCCGGCTTGTATTGTAGAAATCTATGGATCATTCGTTTACATTCCAGGACAGGATCTTCTAGGATCTGTCGACAAGTTCTAGGATCTGTCGACAAGTTCTAGGGTCTATCGACAAGTTCTAGGATCTGTCGACAAGTTCTAGGGTCTATCGACAAGTTCTAGGGTCTATCGACAAGTTCTAGGATCTGTTGACAAGTCGACAAGTTCTAGGGTCTATCGACAAGTTCTAGGATCTGTCGACATGTTCTAGGGTCTATCGACAAGTTCTCGCGTTTGTCGACAAGTTCTAAGGTCTGTCGACAAGTTCTAGGGTCTATCGACAAGTTCTAGGGTCTATCGACAAGTTCTAGGGTCTGTCGACAAGTTCTAGGGTCTATCGACAAGTTCTAGGGTCTATCGACAAGTTCTAGGGTCTGTCGACAAGTTCCAGGGTTTGTCGACAAGTTCTAGGGTCTATCGACAAGTTCTAGGGTCTGTCCACAAGTTCTAGGGTTTGTCGACAAGTTCTCGCGTCTGTCGACAAGCTGTTGGTTGGGTTTATCAACAAGTTCTCAGGTCTATTAGTCGCCCCAGCGATCCTGACGGATCCAAACATTTTATAAAATGATCTTGGCTCCCAGCCTGACTCAGCCTTAAATGGGTACGAGGTCATCATCATCATGTGCCCTGCCAACTGGCTTAGGCGCTCATGCGTCTCCACAGATCATGATCCGTGGTTGCATGGAACATCTCTCTTGATGACATCTCTCCACGCTATCGTTTCAGCCCATCCAGCGTCGTCTCTCTTGGTCTGCCTCTACCCCTTTTTCTACTGATAGTTTCAGTTGTCACGATGTTCTGCAATACCTCTCTTCTCATTATGTGGCCAAAGAACAGTGTTGGTCTCTTTCTTATGGCTGTATATAGAAAAGCTACTTTCATTAGCTTCTTTCAAGCAATCGTTGTTAGTTACTCTAGCCGTCCAAGGTATTCGTAACATTCGTTTCAAAAACCACATCTCTGTTGCTTCCAAGTTCTTCTTAATTTGTTCATTGACATTCCAAGATTCGCTTCCATACAGAAGAACAGGTTCTATTTAACATTTTAGCACCCTTTTTCTGACAAATGAGAGCGATTTATTGCATAAGAAATTTTTCATTTTCCGAAATTTAGCTTTTGCTTGACCTATTCTGCTTTTAGTCTCTGTCAAACATTTTCCATCTGATGATATGATTGTTTCCAGATAATTAAATTTATTGACTTGGTTAAGTCTTTTTCCTTTAGTTGAAAGGTCACAACGTAGAATTTTCTTCTTTGATATACATAACCATTACTTCAATTTTCTTGAAATTCAATGAAAGTCCTTTCTTAGCACTCCCCATCCCCACAATATCCAGCAGTTGTTGTAAATCAGTTGCATTTTCAGCTATCAAAACTGTACGACGTAAAGTCCTGGAAAGTAAAGGCGGTCAGCGTGATGCTGACCACATCACCCACGGAGTGCAGACTGGTCTATAAAATATTTGTCTAGCCCTAAATGCACAGTACCCCTTCAGGTCTGGAGATGGAGAAACGGGTCCTTAATTCCCTGGGGATTAGACCACTTTTGGTGTATGTCAAGGACACGTAGAAGCTTCTAGATATAAAGAGACTCCAGATGTCAGTCAGGGGTCCACAGTAGCGTGGGTATAAACAAGTGAGGTGTCACAGTGTCTGTATTTGTTGGACATAGGTTAGGGCAACAATTTCCCGGGGGTAGACGCCTGGATATGCCTGGGACGGTTAACTGCGACAGTTAGTTTATGTCACAACCATGTCGGATTTGATGGTCGAAAGATGCGGCTAGTGCCCCAGAACTTGGGGATTTCAGCAGCTGGAGCTCTCTCTCTCCCCCCCCCCCCAACAATTTTTTTTATATAGGGGAGAAGAGGCTAAGTCAACCACCCTCCCCCCACACACAAAACTGTTTTTAATTAAGCTACTGTGGACTCGCCTCCCAACCATTTAGAGAAGTTATCCTTTTAATTTTTGATTGATACATATTTTGTTATATATATATATATATATATATATATATATATATATATATATATATATATATATATATATATATATATATATATATAATGTTTATGTATATACACACACACACACACCCCAACCGTTCATTAAAAGATAGGCCGTAACAAAAGACTTGTTAAGTGTATGTTGACATCGGATGTGTGGTTTTTTATATGTCAACTGTTAAATGCAACATTACGTGTCAAGGGCAAACACAGCTACACCAGCAGCAAAGCAGCAGCAGAAAAAAAAAAAAGACGACGAAACAGAAGAAAAAAGGCTTGATCTGCATTATATATTGTTGATTTTTTTTTCGTATCGCCACAGAAAGAAGCAGAACAAGAAAATATTTAAGAAAAAGTAAAGTCAAGATAGTCATAAAAAAATAGCAAGTGGCGTCTCTGTGTCGACTTAAGTGATACAACCCCTGGAATATGTGGGTCGAGGACGCCCGTTTTAACAATACTGGCTTTTAAGCGTCTACAGACGCCTCTTGGAGTTCAGTACAAGAGCTGTTAATACTGCATTGTGACATTTAAATAACTGAGATTAAAATGAGTTAGTGTATATTCACCTTGACCTTACATCTAGCACAAATATAGATACACTTTGACCT
Source organism: Candidula unifasciata (assembly GCA_905116865.2). Classification (NCBI taxonomy): domain Eukaryota; kingdom Metazoa; phylum Mollusca; class Gastropoda; order Stylommatophora; family Geomitridae; genus Candidula; species Candidula unifasciata. Next base: position 4,568 of record CAJHNH020005016.1, read on the forward strand.
CGCGTATTGCGAAAATGCTTTAGTTGAAATGTTACAATGGCGGAAAAACGCTGGATGCTTCATTGTTTTGTTGCTGGTAAAATTTGCTGAGTCCAACATTTTTACCAGCACAGATAGACAAACTCGTTTTGTCATCAAAACAGGGGAGACGAATCCTGGAGGCTTAGACCACTTGGAACCCTCCTCTCTACCCCAGCAGAATTGTTTTAAAAAAGGGGTGGGGAAGGGGCCCTAACCACAGATATAATTTATCCTACTAAGTATTTTACTTTTACGAGCGCTATGTGTGACAGTTCTGTGAGGGACTGGTGCAGGAAGTTCAGAGATAGGGGTAGCGGTGTGCATGGTGAGGGCGGACAAGGAAAGCATTTATGTGTGACATAAGTTTATTCCAAAAGTAGCGTATCCCAGTTCGTAGGTCAGTGCATCCACATGTTCTTGAAAAGTTGACCTGCTTATGCTCAGTGTCCACTCACGCAACATACGAGGGGAAGTAAAAAAGTTAAGTCACGAATGGTTGTAGGATGTCAGGAAAATGTATCTGGTGGTTTCTAGAGATGTCATTAGGTGACAACAACATCGAGCTTTATGCTTCCATTCATTAGGTGTCTCTGGGTGTTGCATGCGCCTTCGCAACAAGGAAACAAAATGGTGACTGTACTTACGGAATGTACCCCCAAAGAACAACGTGCTGTGCGTTTTATAATTCTGTGTGTGTGTGTGTGTGGACAAAAAAGCTGCCTACAAAGGATATTCATAACGAAATGTATCCTGTTCATGCTGACAAATGTTTATCCCGTAAGACGGTGCATAGCTGGGTATAAATATTTTCTCGAGGACGCGCTACGATTATTGATGAAGTCTGATCTAGTCGTCCTGTTGAGATTGCATTGCCAGACCACATACGGCTTGCTTAACTCAGGAGAAAGGTAACCATATAGGGTGAGAACTTCTGGAACATCCACCCTACAGCCCTGGCTTAGCCTGTAGCGACTTCCACCTTTTTGGTCCACTAAAAATCCACCTTGGCGGGAGGCATTTCGTGAGTGACGCAGAAGTTGAATGTGAAATAAAAATGTGGTTTAGAAAACAGAACACGCAGTTCTCTGCAGCAGGTTTGGAAGGACTGACAAAACAATTGAACAAATGTGTCAAAAATGTTGGTGGAATTTATGTTGAAAAAAAAAAAGGAACAGTGTGCGTGTGTGTGTGTGTAAAAATTACCAGGTTTCAAGTTCTAGTCGTTTTTTAACAACTATTTGGGACTTATTTATTGACTTTCCCTCGTATGTCTATTTTGATAATGTATGCAATATTATTAAAAAAAAAAAAAACCCCTTTCTTTTTTTTTGACAGTCGCACATTTCACATTTTTTTTTTAAAGATTTACTGTTATATTTATTTGTCATTTGATACATTATTAATCGAAGCCAAAGTAGCGCTTTGGCATGACGATAGCCTACCGGTCCGATGGGCTTGTGTTCGAATACACAGAGAGGCAGATAACGCTAAAAACAAAAAGAAGAACACTGCCAACCTTACCTAGTGTATCTACGCGAGTCCCAGACACTGCACCAATGCTCAATATCTACTCATGTAACATGGGTCTATTTGTCCCGGACAGTTTCCACACAAACAACCGAGGACTAGACACTGCGCCAATGCTCAATATCTACTCATGTAACATGGGTCTATTTGTCCCGGACAGTTTTCCACACAAACAACCGAGGACTAGACACTGCGCCAATGCTCAATATCTACTCATGTAACATGGGTCTATTTGTCCCGGACAGTTTCCACACAAACAACCGAGGACTAGACACTGCGCCAATGCTCAATATCTACTCATGTAACATGGGTCTATTTGTCCCGGACAGTTTCCACACAAACAACCGAGGACTAGACACTGCGCCAATGCTCAATATCTACTCATGTAACATGGGTCTATTTGTCCCGGACAGTTTCCACACAAACAACCGAGGACTAGACACTGCGCCAATGCTCAATATCTACTCATGTAACATGGGTCTATTTGTCCCGGACAGTTTCCACACAAACAACCGAGGACTAGACACTGCGCCAATGCTCAATATCTACTCATGTAACATGGGTCTATTTGTCCCGGACAGTTTCCACACAAACAACCGAGGACTAGACACTGCGCCAATGCTCAATATCTACTCATGTAACATGGGTCTATTTGTCCCGGACAGTTTCCACACAAACAACCGAGGACTAGACACTGCACCAATGCTCAATATCTACTCATGTAACATGGGTCTATTTGTCCCGGACAGTTTCCACACAAACAACCGAGGACTAGACACTGCGCCAATGCTCAATATCTACTCATGTAACATGGGTCTATTTGTCCCGGACAGTTTCCACACAAACAACCGAGGACTAGACACTGCGCCAATGCTCAATATCTACTCATGTAACATGGGTCTATTTGTCCCGGACAGTTTCCACACAAACAACCGAGGACTAGACACTGCGCCAATGCTCAATATCTACTCATGTAACATGGGTCTATTTGTCCCGGACAGTTTCCACACAAACAACCGAGGACTAGACACTGCACCAATGCTCAATATCTACTCATGTAACATGGGTCTATTTGTCCCGGACAGTTTCCACACAAACAACCGAGGACTAGACACTGCGCCAATGCTCAATATCTACTCATGTAACATGGGTCTATTTGTCCCGGACAGTTTCCACACAAACAACCGAGGACTAGACACTGCGCCAATGCTCAATATCTACTCATGTAACATGGGTCTATTTGTCCCGGACAGTTTCCACACAAACAACCGAGGACTAGACACTGCGCCAATGCTCAATATCTACTCATGTAACATGGGTCTATTTGTCCCGGACAGTTTCCACACAAACAACCGAGGACTAGACACTGCGCCAATGCTCAATATCTACTCATGTAACATGGGTCTATTTGTCCCGGACAGTTTCCACACAAACAACCGAGGACTAGACACTGCGCCAATGCTCAATATCTACTCATGTAACATGGGTCTATTTGTCCCGGACAGTTTCCACACAAACAACCGAGGACTAGACACTGCGCCAATGCTCAATATCTACTCATGTAACATGGGTCTATTTGTCCCGGACAGTTTCCACACAAACAACCGAGGACTAGACACTGCGCCAATGCTCAATATCTACTCATGTAACATGTGTCTATTTGTCCCGGACAGTTTCCACACAAACAACTGAGGACCAGACTCTATTCATCCCAAGGGAGGTCTGCTTGGCAACGAGTGGAAGCACACTTCTGTCTGTTATGAGCTGTTGTCAGTCAGCATAAGGACTTCTTCCTTCGGTGCAAATAGACGATAGATACGATCACTGTTTTTAGTCGTGGCAAATTGTTTGATGCTTATAGACGGTGACCGTTGCGTCTTCCTCCATTTGTAGACCGAAAGGATATAGTTTAGTTGCCCACCTACTGAGTTGTGTACATGGCGCAACACTGTAAGCTGCAGATTTTCTCTTAAATCGTGGTGTTGTGAACTTACAATGGGACGTGGCATGTTGCCACATAATTGATGGTACCTTACGTGATTAAAATAGCTCGCGTATGCGACTGCTGACCTGTTGTAACTGCTGCTTCTGTCGATGGTGAGCTGGACTTCTAACGGACTGTTTGTGGTAGCACTTCTGATAGCAACTTTATGATCTTAATGCATGTGTATGCTAGTGGATATGCTGAGATCGCAGTCTGCGTCAGTTTGTCCACAAGCGATAGTGATGAACATTCTATGTTTTTAGTTGGCACAAACTATGGGGTGATCCGTGTTCTATGAAGCTAAAACTAAGATTACAAAGATGATCTAGCATTGGGAGCTATACTGTTTGATTCCAAATAAGTCCGTAGTTTTTTCACGTCTAATGTGTATTCTCATTTATCCATTATAAATTATACATATTAGTGCTTCTGTCATAGAAGCACCACTCAGCACCTGGGAGCCACCAAACTATGACGTCTAAAACACTTGCTTGTACACCCGAATTTCGTTGGTTCAGACAGGGCCGGTTTTTAAAAAGTATCCTTGGCTCTGAGGTAGACCCGGCGTTAGGTGATACCCAGTAAAATCCTAGGAAGTAAAGGCGACCGGCGTGATGTTAACCACATCACCCACCGAGTACCAATTGCTTTGTAAAATATAGGGCTAATCTAATATGCCCAATTGGTCTGAAGGCGAAGAAAAAGGATACTTTACTTTTGCTTATTTACTTTACTCAATCAACAGCTATTTTTCGTACTGTCTGGGACAAAACAACAGGCGTGGGTTAGGTTCACGTAAATCTCCCCAAACAGAGTAGGTCACTTTTCATTCACAAGTTTGCTGGGCTGGTCGACTTTCCTGCAGGTTACAGGTGTGTTCCGCTCTATTGTTTGCTTTCTGTAATGTCTTGCAATTATGTTTTCATGCCGAGAAAGAGAATATCTGTGACTTAGGTTGCAGCACTCTCTATGGCCAGTTGCTCCATGTTTTTGGAGTGTTAAAAGCACTGGCGTTATGAAATATGCAACATGCGATGTCAACACACAACACTTCCGTAACCTTGTGCCGAAGTGACAGGTTCAGGAACTACTAATAAGAAGTGACAGGTTCAGAAACTACTAATAAGAAGTGACAGGTTCAGGAACTACTAATAAGAAGTGACAGGTTCAGGAACTACTAATAAGAAGTGACAGGTTCAGTAACTACTAATAAGAAGTGACAGGTTCAGGACCTACTAATAAGAAGTGACAGGTTCAGGAACTACTAATAAGAAGTGACAGGTTCAGGAACTACTAATAAGAAGTGACAGGTTCAGGAACTACTAATAAGAAGTGACAGGTTCAGGAACTACTAATAAGAAGTGACAGGTTCAGGAACTACTAATAAGAAGTGACAGGTTCAGGAACTACTAATAAGAAGTGACAGGTTCAGGAACTACTAATAAGAAGTGACAGGTTCAGGAACTACTAATAAGAAGTGACAGGTTCAGGAACTACTAATAAGAAGTGACAGGTTCAGGAACTACTAATAAGAAGTGACAGGTTTAGGAACTACTAATAAGAAGTGACAGGTTCAGGAACTACTAATAAGAAGTGACAGGTTCAGGAACTACTAATAAGAAGTGACAGGTTCAGGAACTACTAATAAGAAGTGACAGGTTCAGGAACTACTAATAAGAAGTGACAGGTTCAGGAACTACTAATAAGAAGTGACAGGTTCAGGAACTACTAATAAGAAGTGACAGGTTCAGGAACTACTAATAAGAAGTGACAGGTTCAGGAACTACTAATAAGAAGTGACAGGTTCAGGAACTACTAATAAGAAGTGACCTCGTGTGTCTATGGGTGGAACGTGGGGTTGGGGGAGAGTAGGGGGGGGGGGGGTGATTAACGTTACGAAAGAAAAAAAGAAACAAGTGAACGCGAGATAGATTCCTAAATAATAGTGAAATGCCAGTGAGGATAAGGAAAGACAAACATCGCTAGTAACTGGCTGTACAGTAAATATATGTGGTCAATGAGGTAATGGGTGAATACAACAGGATTACAACACACACACACAAACACACAAACACACATACACACGAACGCACACATATACTCACACACCAGAGTGGGGATTAACCTGCTACATAGATTTCACAGAGAAAGAGATAGAAACAAGTGAACACATACACATACGCACACAAACACATGAGCGCGTGCACACACACACACACACACACACATACGTGATTAATTCTCTAAACAGAGAGGACTGACGGAAAAGGATAATATGGCAGTAAATAAAAACACTAACATACATATACGCGCGCTGGCATACACACACACCAATACTGAGGAATGCTTCAGGAAATGATGAGAGTTCACGGCAAAGAATAAAAAAGAAAATGAAGCTATAACAGATTGCTGCAAAGCATAAAGTTCTCTTGCTACCGGTTATCGATTATTAATGAGTCATTGAACTGTGCAGTAACACTAAGTCCGAGAGATTCCCAATACTTCATCATTGTTACAATAGCCACGTTGTATTGATTTTTACAAAACGCATCAGGAAAATAGCGAAACGAAACAAAACATTCGGATCTTTATGGTAATAATTCTACATCCTCTCCTTACCCCGGAGTATACTACAATGATGCGTGCGACAACCATTTAGAAGAAACAAAAATAAGATGCCAGATAAAGTGGCTAATAGAAACACGGAGTTTTGTTTGAAGTATAACTAGAAAGAAATCATGTCTTTTTTTAAACAAGCCGATATCCGCTCAACACTATGGCGGCAAAGATGGTACAATGAATGAATATATTGTGGTACCTGGTTATTCGTACTTCATCCGTTTCTGATTTCTGGACGTACAACAAACAGTACGTATCATCATCAGGTGCCTTGCCGACTGGCGTGGGCGATCGTGCCTCTCCACAATCTGCGATCTCCTGCAGCATGTATCAGTTCGTGTGCCGACACACCTTCATACCATGCAACAAGACTGTCAAGAATCGTCTCTCATTTTCTACCTCTATCCCTCCTTGCACATATCTTTCCAGTGGTCACAACATGTTCTATTTGTATACCATGTATACCAAACGAATTTTCCCATTAGGAATCAAGGGGGAATAATTAATCCGTCGCCACGAAAAAAAATCCTTTTGTTATTTGCATATTATAGATTGGCTTTGTTGCATAACAAAATTTATAACTGCCTTATACTAAAAAAAAAAAAAAAAACAGAAACTGGGGGAAATGCAGTGTGGTTCTGTGGAAGGTAATGACATTAACAACACCATATTTATCCTGAGAACACTTTCAGAAAGTATGTCTGAAATGAACAGATATCTGTATGTGTGCTTTATGTTTTGGAAACCTTAAACATTGATGGTAAAGATACGATAATAGAAAAAAAAAAAAAAAAAAACACTAGTAACAAGAAGCAGCCATAAGGATTGAAACCAAGTTGGAACTTTTAAAAACTTTAAACAAGGCGTTAGACAGAGATGGGTTCTATCACCCGACTGATTCAGTCTGTACAGAGAAAAAATAATTAATTCCATGCATGGTATGCCATGAATTGGTCCAAACAGCAGAAAAACATAAGTGATGGCAATTACAAAGAACGCTGACATGTTTAAGTACTTGGGTGCCCTAATAACCTCAGATGAAAGAAGTATTAAAGATTAAAGAAGTGATTTGTAGAATAACTCAAACAAAGGCAGAATTTCCCAAAATGAAGAATATCTTATGCAATCTTTCCTTGTCAGTTGAAACGAGAAAGTCAGTTCTTTAAATCGATATAAATCACATCTTGATATATCAAAGCGAACCATGGACAGTTGGTAGATTAGTGAAAAATTATCCGGAAGTTACAGAGATGTGGTTTTAATAGACGAATGATGAGAATAGGCTGGACAGATAAAAAGGGCAACTAGAATGTCTTGAAAGAAACTAACTCACCAAGAGAACTGATTGCCCGCATCAGGGGGAGACAATCTACATTGTTTGGTCGTGTGAGCAGAAGGATAAAACTGGAGTACATCGTGACGGTACACAAGTTGGAGGGGTGGAGAGGCAGAGGGAGAGAGAGAGAGAGAGAGAGAGAGAGAGAGAGAGAGAGAGAGAGAGAGAGAGATCGATAGAAAAGATGCTAGACAGTTTGATATCATGGCATGGAGAATCATCTGTGTCAGAGCTGATTGCAAGTATACGACAAAGAAGGTTGTGGATAGACATGACTACCAATGCATGGACTTTAAGACGAAGAAGAAGAATACTAAAATATATAAATACGAATTCGACAATTAGATGGAATACATAAAAATGTATCCTCACTTTACCTTCCCGAGAAGAGTCGAGTTCCTGCTAGGATGGTACTGAGAAAAGAGGAGGAGAAGGAGAAGGAGGAGGAGGAGTTGTTATTGTTTGGAAAGAGAGTCCCCTTCGAATAAAACTTCAGGCATCTGAAATTCAGGTGTACCCCTCCCCCCTCCCATCTCTTTGGCTGCCTGGACCAGTTAAGCCTCTCATCATGTTTGACCTTTCCTAAAATTTTGCCTAAACAACTTTGCTTCTATCTTATCATCATGGGGTTTCACAATTTGTGACATTGTCTGGTCGTTTCAGACAATGCTATTAGGGCTTGTTTGGGTTTTGTTGGGGTGATACTTGTCTGCAACGTCATCGACATCTATCCATAGCTTTGTCTCGAGACAGGTAAATAAAGATAGCGGGTGGTGCCATGATTCTTTTATAATCATACAAGTTCGTACTGCAAACAAAGGTCGTATACCTAGCACATTTTTTTCCACATCTAAACAGGACGTATACAAATTTGAATGTGTATCAAAGCGAACGTATACCAAGGTACAACTGTATATGAATCACAAGTTTAAGACTCGGCTTATTTAGGGATATTTTTTATTTCCTAAGATACCAAAATATCTGTATTCATATACAAAATTGTACATTTATTCAAATACCGTCATGTTAAGCTTTCCTAAATGAGCAATTCTTGTCCAAGCAACTTGCTCGCAGTGTATTGGTAACACATCTGTCAGTTTTTTTTTATCATCTGATTTTTCCTTCAAGTTAAGATCTATTGCAAACTAGGTTTCACACAGTTCCACGCTAATTTATCTCCATTCTATTTTCAGAATAGTCGTTGATTTGCATGCACAAATGACCATTTAAATTAGATTTGGGTTAGAAGAGCGGGGTGAGATAGGGCTTACTTTTAAAAGCATTTGGGTAAATCGTGCTCGGACTTATTTTTGGGGTTGGTCTTATTTTCAAGAAAATACAGTAATAAATGGAGATTATTTCCTTGTACCGTCATTTCATTAAACTCAAACGAATTACTTTAAGATAATTACAATCATTTACTTGGAAATCACAGTCAAAACAAGGAGGAGAGAAAAGAAAGAAGAAGAATAAGAAGAAGAAGAAGAAACAGAATATAATATCTTACCCTGATGATGCTTGTTATACTGCACGCCATGTGGAGTTGGTGACGAGCTTCTTATTGTGTCTTATGATTTCTATATACTAGGGTACCCCAGAATGCGAACATATATCCGAGACTGCATACGAATTCCAAATTGTTCGAGTTCCAATGCAATTTTACCATTGAAAAAATGGAGACTAGTTAATCTGTCCCAGTGTCCAACAAATTCATTTTAAAATTTATTTTCCTAAATACAACACACTGTAACTACAATAACACACGATGATCAAATTTAAATGCAAACAAAAATAATTAACAACATTTATATAAAACATTGTACTTCCTGATCTTGATCAAAATGGTGACGTGGCACCAGGAGGAGGAAAGAACAACGAACAAACTTTATTTTCAAAGGGTTAGAAATTGGGCACGCAGGCCCGTCTGACATTCGGCCCTTCTAAGCACTCATTTTTCAGAGTACCAATGCCTGTTATCAATAATGCATGTTAGGGGGGCATGAAAAAGGGGGGGGGGGGGGGGGGGGTTTAGTCAGGCAATATTTTTCCATTTGAGTCACCTTCCATGACAACATCAGGAATCATGTCTGCTGATTTCTATTGTAGTTGTTCATCACTCTTAGAGGGTTTAGGGTTCTTAGTTTTTGTTAACAAATTTCTTTAAAACGTTCAAGAATGTTATCACTGAATCAGTTAACACGCCCATTAACTAGGGCTCGGTCAAGGTAACAGCTCTCAATACTTTCTTGTGTTTTTTGACCACATGGTCAAAAGATCTTGGATTTCAACATTGCTAATCATTCCAGATCCCCCTCGTCTTTAATGGAACACATTTCCTCTGCAATTTCTTCCTTCTACTGCTGAAGAAGGAGCTGAAGCTGTTACGTTGTCAGCTCAGTCACGTGATCTGTAGTGCCAGGCGTTCGGTTTCTAAAATAACGTTTATGTTCTGAGGCAACATTTACCTGAACATTTGTTCGATTCCAAGTTGTTGGAGTTTTGATACGTTCGAATTTCGATTTACAGAGAGACAGGCCCTGTTAAATGGGAATAAAACAATCCGTTTCAAAGATAATGAAAAGATAATTAAAATAGAGAAACTTAAAGATATAATAATAATAATAAAAAAAAAAAAGACTTGCGAACTGTTTTGGCCACATTAAAAACCACTCCTATGAAAAACTAGAGTGCAGGGTGACGTTAGAAAGGCAAAAGAACCAGAATGATACAGTGATACAAGCGCAGGAATCATGGGGGGGGGGGTGGGGGTGGGGGGTGGGAGGGGTGAGGGGAAGGGGAGGGGAACATAACCTCATTAGATAGACGGATACGCAGCCTCAGCGAATCATGACGTGCGCCAGTTTTCCTCTTCTCACGATCTTACTAAGAAATGTGAATTGTCCCCTTTTGCTGCATGTAATCACTAACTACTCTCCGTGAGTTACTTTGTTTCAAGACATTTCCACTGCGCTTTAAAAAAAATCTCTTCATAATGTACTCACCATTCTTCTATGAAGCGGCGTCTTTGCAGCTTGCACATAATTTTCTATTAACCTGCAGACTTTCTATTCATTGTTTCTCGTTACTGTAACAAACGACACAATAAACCACTTTCTTTAAAACAACAACAGCATAAATTACCAGTGAAAACCTTAGAAAGATCAAGTGATACATTTACTAGCCATTGTTATTTGGTTCCAAATTCAAATAATGTGTTCTGACTGTCTGACCGAATGGTTAGAACAATGGTTTTCAAGTTGTCAGCGCAATGAAGTTTTAAGGGATCGTCAACTAATTGTGAAGTTGCATTTGTACTGGTAATCATGTTATGCTACCATTTTTCAGTTCAGTTATAAGGAAAGTATTTTTAGAAACTAATTATAAAGCAAAAAGCCAAGGAGGTTTTTGTTTTCATGATTAGTTTGTACATCTACCGTTAAAAATGTAATTATTATGATACCACAGTTATGATTAAAAACGCTTGGAATTTTCTTTTTGTCTTCTTTTTAATCACATTTTTGTTAAGTTTAAGGTAGGTGGGGGAGGGGTGAAATTTGTCATACACTCAGGGGGCGGGACCTGAGAAATGTTGAAAAACACCGGATTAGAACGATGGACTTATATGCGGAAGTTTGATCCTCTGAAAGGGTTGTTTGTGTTTTTTGTTTCTTTGGTAGGAGTAATTAAAAACAAAAACAAAAAATTAAAACCTGCACAATTTGCGGTGACTACTAACTATTCCAGCCTGAAGGTCTTATGTTCAAATCCAGTCTTTGATTCCAGTCCAGTTTTTGGATTATAATCCAGTCTTGGGTTCCAATCCAAAATTGTATTTCAACCCATTCTTGAATTCTAATCCAGTCTAGGATTACAATACAAACGTGGTTTCCAATCAAAGCTAGTATTCCAATCCACTGTTGGGTTCCAGTCCAGTCTTGGATTCTAATCCAGTCTTGTGTTCCAATCAAGTGTTGGGTTACAATCCAAACTAGGGTTGCAATCCAAACTTGGGTTGCAGTCCAAACTAGAGTTGCAATCCAAACTTGGGTTCCAATTTGGTCTTGGGTTTTAACCCAGTCTGGGTTCCCATTCAGTCTTGGATCCCAGTTCAGCCTTGGGTTCTAATCCAGTCTTGGGTTCTAAACCAGTCTTTAGTTCTAATCCAGTCTTGGGTTCAAATCTGGTCTTAGGTTTCCATTCAGTTTTGGGTAATTGTTAAGTATCATTTACTACGGTTTGGGCCTCCTCACTGTCAGCAGAACCCAGCTAGAAAGACTGGACCGGGTACAAAATGAGGCCATGATACATACTGATTACTGATTTAAGAATCGACATCCTATCATACCCATAGGTACTCCGTCTCCCGCAGCAAATGACGTAAGGTGTAGATGCTAACTGTTCCCGTAGCACATTAATTATAAACACGCCGATCTCTTCCTCTCATCCGTCCCTCCTTGACAGATCCACACTTAATTCCTCGTTCACACATTATTGCCCATGTTATTTAACCTAATCTCGTGTCTTCTGCCAAAAGTCGTTCATATATAGTCTTTAGAATATCTCCCTTGTCCAATACGAATGTTCCGTTAGCTTTCGCTTTTGTAGCTAGATAATCCGCTCTTTCATTCCCTCACACTCCTGAATACCCGGACAGTATATCCGCGTGATTCCCGGTAATATGGGCATACTAATACATGTTATCCACTCATGCTTCATTGGCACCTTTCCGTCGTTCCAGACGATACTGTTATATTGCGCTATGAAGAGGCATAAGACTCACAGCCCATTGCGATGGCGAGTATGACTAGCAAGACCCGCCTGTGTCAAGAAAAGTCTTCCACAATGATAGCATGGAATTTCAGGACCATTGTTAACAACATTTGTGTTTAATCCGTTTCTTTTCAGCCGCTCGGCTCTCATCCTTTCTGCAATCATTCCTTCCTTCAGTCTCATTCCCTTCCTGATATGCCCTTTCCACACAACATGGTCCATGGCATTTTGTTCCCATGAGTCCGCCTCAATATCTGTATCATTCATGTTCCGCTTGCACACATCTTTATAGCGTAGTAGAGATCGGCCTCGAGATCTTCTTCCTATCTTTAATTCACCATAAAGGATGTCCTTAGGGACATCCCCCATTCTCCAGGTGTAACGCAGCCACCCGAGCCTTCGTAGATTAAGCATGGAAAATACTGTTGTAGTACCTGCTCTTTCCAGTACCTCAGTGTTTGTGATTTTGTCCTGCCACTTAATGCCAAGTATTCTTCTTAGGCATCGCATGTGAATGGTATTAAGCCGTCTCTCCTGGTGCAAATAGGTTGACCAAGTTTCACTGCCATAAAGCAGAGTGCTGAGAACACAAGCCTGATAGACAAGGGTTTTTGTTTTAATTGTGAGCTTTTTGTTCTCCCAAACTCTCTTCGTCAATCTGCTCATTGTTGTTGCTGCTGCCTTACCTATCCTGATGTTGATTTCTTGGTCCAGCGAATATGCTACTCATGCTACATTGGTCCATTTTGAACCTTCCGCACTGCCGACTGAAAATCAGACACAATAATTCCTCTGATAACTTTGTTTTCCGCTATCCACTTCAGAGCGGTAATTGCCCCCACTTCCATTCTCATGCTTGAAGTTGTAGATAGAAAAGCTACGTTTTGTCCTGCCACAATTTCCCCCCTTCATTCTAGCTGAAAACCCCCAGCCAGATCTTACACCCGTTGAACAGAACCATCGGTGTACACTACTCGGCTGCACAAAAGAATCCTCTTGTCATGCCAAGCGGTATATCATGGGTTTACCAAGATGGCCGCCAGACATAAAGTGGAACAGGTGAAAGCGTACATGAGGATATCAGCAGACATCAGCCAATAATATAAAAGGGATGCGTCTCAAAAGGGTATCAGCTTGGATAGCTGAGGCAGAAAATCGAATCCAGCAAGTATTTAACCTAGACGAGATCAGTCACGGAAAAGAATGGGCGGATACACCAGTAGACATGTATGACATGTCTAAGGTTGTCATAACACTGGGGAGCTGCTGCAGGACTCAGATACCTGCCACCGTCAACGCCGAGATTAGGCACTGATTTATCATCGTTCACGTTCAGAAGACATGGTCGTTTACACATATGGGTAAATAATGCGGGAATCAAAATTGGTTGGGGAAAACAATAAAAGAGGATATCGATGCATACCAGACAATTTCGACAAGCATGTCTATGGAAATAAGTGCTGCTTCCAGAACACTCTAGAGGGTAGCACAACAAGCGACCACACATGGAGTAATCGTTTCCGACTGTGTGAGCCTGTTTCAGAAAATCGCTACAAGGAGGAGATGCCCAATGTGCAAAGACGTCGATTGTGATAACATGAGTGTTTTAGCTATGTGTTAAAATGTGACGGCATGACTTTTGAAAGGCACTCTAGCATCTTATACCCGATACGCTAGTTGCGTAAAGAAGTGTCCCTTACGACATGGGCGTTTTGTAAAGGCTGTTCGCAAATATTCGCGTTATATAAAAATAAGTTGCATGCAACAAGAACAGGATGTGGGTGGAAACAAGTAAAAGTTACCGGAAACGGTAATTTTCCAAGAGAAAGTGGAAGTGATGATAAGAAATGTTGACACTGGAAACCACTTCAGTCAAGACTAGGTTCGTGTTGCGTGGGAGTGCGCCCACATTTCGTGCCAGCTCGTGATCCCCTCGCGCTCTGGTTGCCTCCAATCATTTCCTTATTTGCAAAACGTGTAATGGATTATCGACCTTTGAGATTTTGTTGATAGTTGTCTACAGAAGTGTTAAAGTGTGTTTATAAGTTGCCACATTTGCTCTTGCGGAGGAGTGAGAGCAACAGACAGACAGAGAGATGGACATTGGAGCAAATTTCACTATATAAATAGGTTGGCGTATTTACTCTAGCGGGAGAGTATGAGGAACAGACAGACATAGAGACAGACATTCAGGCAGATTTCACCATGTAAAAAAGTTGCTTTATTTACCTTTGAGGGGGAGTGAGATAAACACACACACACAAAGAGAGAGCGAGAGAGGGAGAGAGAGAAAGAGAGAGAGAGAGAGAGAGAGAGAGAGAGAGAGAGAGAGAGAGAGAGAGAACGAACGAACATTCTTCTTACATTCGGCCGTGAGTGCCCTCTAGAGAACGAACGAACGAACTTTATTTTCAAAGTGTCACAAATTGGGCACCCAGGTCATACATTCGGCCCCACCAAGCAGCCATTTTTCACACAATATTTGAATGAGAGAGACAAAAACAGAGTGCGAGCCATTGAGGCCGTAGAAATATTCACGGCCTTCTCTATTTATTAGCCAAACAGGTCAACGGGGATTCCCGTTCTTGTGCAAGAGTGGAGTCCCTCTGTGGTAACAGTTTTTATCGAGGAGAAGTATCTTCTTTTTCTTCTTCACTTCCTCTTTTACCGCTGTGGGTGTCGAGGGAGTTATAAGGTTCTGTTTCTAGCTCTTCTGGCTGCCTCGACCATAGGCACATCGTGCTGTTGTAGAGTTTCTCTGATGTTATCCTTCCATCTTGTTCTTGGTCTACCCCGTGCTCTACGTCCTTCTTCTCTTTCCATGTATGCTTTGTATGGTATGGTGTCACAAGGCATTCTCTCTAAGTGGGCAAACCATTTCACTTGCTGTCTTTGTATGTAATCCAGAATTGGTTCTGTGTCGACTTGTTCTCTTATGATCTCATTCCTGATCTTATCTCTCATGGTCACACCTACAGCCCTTCTCAGACATCTCATTTCCGTGGTTACTAATTTTCTTTTATGGTTTGTTGTGAGTGACCATGTCTGGCACTGGTAGCACAGAGTTGGAATAAATATGCTTTGAATAAGATGTCTCTTTGTGCTGATTGGGATTGTCTTATGCTGTAAGAAGGGGGCTAGCTGTCCCAATACTTTGTTTGCTTTACTGCATCTAATGTCAATTTCTTTATCCAATTTCCCATCTTCGGTAAATGTCGTTCCCAGATATTTAAACTCAGATGCCTGTTTAATGTCTTTGTATTCTATTGCTATGTTTAGATCTATCTTCTTTTTTCCTATTGACATTACTTCTGTCTTTTCAGCGAGGAGAAGTATATACAAATTAAACTACAGTTTCATTAATTTGCGACATATTTTATAGAACTATATGTCATTTTAAAGGTAAATAAGTGTGCTATTAAAACATAGCACACAAAAGCGCACAGACGAACACACATATATGCAAACATCATACACAAACCACACACACAAGCACCACTTAGACACATGCCACACAAACACCATAGGTAGAAAACACACACGAACAAACATACACTCACACACACACACGCTCGCACACACGCAGACACAATAAGAAGGAAGTGAAACATTATAGAAAGTCCGACATTCAACAATTGGTTTCCAACAATCCCACGGGACATCCTAGCGATATTTTGTATAATTAAATCTTATTACAATTAATGAGCTGATAAAAACAGGGCGAATGGTGACAGGATTCAGCTGGGGCCTTCACTTGCTCTGTCAGTGGTAAACAGTTCCTAGTTATTTGCAGTGAGAAATTGTTGTTTAGCAAACTTCTTCTTCTTGTTTTTGCTTTTTGATTTACACCGACAAACAATGACACAATGGTGAACTACTTAGACGAAGCCCGTGCATAATGTTGTTAAGTTTGTTATGTCCTGTCCTGAGGCATAGAATAATGACCTGCCCATGCCGGTCAAGTAAGTGGTGGTCATCTCTGGCCAGACTCTGTTCACTCCTGATAGACTGGATGGCCCTTTTCTTCTCAGGGTATGTTATTGCATTCTACTGAGCTTGTTGACTGTAGTTCCAATCATCATCATTGCAGTGAATTTGTTCTTATTCACTCTGGCTCCAGTCACTTGCAGACTCCCCTTTCATACATCGACAGTCAACACCACGAGTAAAAATGAACGACAGTGAACGGTACAATGCGTTTTCACTCTTTATTCTCCACTCGCTGTTTCTTCAGCCGGTACATGATGAGGTAATAAATCTAGGTACTCATATATATCCTAAAATGCACCAAAAGTATCAACAATAAATTGAGACGAAACACAACCTCCATCACCACAGCAATTGAAAGATAACTATTCTCCATACGAGCGAACACACACAATCAGCTGGCTGCCTGTTACCCGTCAGTGTTTGCTGCCTGGCCAAGTAGGTGTTAGAAACTTTGCAGACATATCAAACGCACACTGGATACAACAAACACTTCCCCGCTTTCCATACATTCAGTTTCTTGGCCCAAACGAGACTGTCAACATTCTCTTTCTAAGGCATTATATAATCTTCTAATACCCACATTATAATTATGCCCTATACGTCTTTCTCGTGTTCTCCGATGCAGAAGGGTTTCATTTAGCCAACATTTTCCCCGTTCATCTCGGCTTTGCACTCGTTACATCAAAATTTCTCATTAACATTTATTACCTGACGTCATTCTTTCTGTAACATAACAAGGAGAAATAAGTTTACTACAATCATCGCCATTTATCATCCTTCATTATCATCATCATCCTCATCATCATTATCATTGTGGTTAAACATTTCGTACAGGAGTATAACAGTCCCATTATGATCTGTGTTTGTCATGGGACTTGCTGTTAACTCTATCTTCTGCGTGGCATCTGCTTGATCTGTTAGTAATAAATTTGTTCTAATCGTTATTTCAGAACCTATTTTTAGTTATATTTAAAAAAAAAAAAAAAAAAAAAAGCCTGCATTACTATTTTCAACCTCACGCAAGCAGAAGTTAATACAATTATAAAAGAACGATATTCTTGTCATCCACTTGTGGGGATGCCTGGTGCCTGTGGAAAATAGTAGAGATAAACTCGTATGTGGGAAACACTAATGCTAGAAGTAATGCAAGAACTAACATTCAAACCAAAAAAATGGGACTGGCTGACTCATTTGCCGTGAAGTTGTATCTATGAATAACTGATTAACTTAAAGAAAAAAGAGCAATTAGGAGCTGCGGAAGGATACTTAAGCTATATAGGAAGCACACGGCAAAAGTAACTTCGCCAACAAGTGTTTACTTTTTTCGGTGTAAGAAACATGGAGACGTGTCCCTGGAACATGACGCCAGACAATGCTGAGCATGTACTGCAGCGCTGTCGACTACATTCTGCTAACTGAGAAGCGCCCTGGCCTGCTGCAACCTCAATGAAGTCAACGCTGTATGGTCCCCGTGTGGGTTCCGGGGCCCTGTTATAAGGAAAACAAGAAAAGAGCCTCTGCCAACCCAAAAGCATGTCGTAAGAGTTGACTAATTGGAAGCTTCCTTCGAAGTCGGGATGTATCTGCCTGAGAGGTAAGGAACCAGCAGTCTGCATACAAAAGAGTCAGATCTGCAAAACTGATGCACACGCAACACTCAGTTTTTGGAACAGGACTGCAGTCTCAAAGTGGATGAACAACCAGAACTTTCAGTCAGAGTTTACAGCTGGTTAACAAAAAAAAAAAAAAAACGTTGTATGGGAGACATGGAGATATGGACTGCACGATAGCTCTCATAAAGGCTACCGACCTCTTAGTATAAGAGCAGCCTGGAATATCCTTTCTTTAGAATAAGCAGAGTAAAATATATATTCAGGCAGACCTTCATACATACTGAGAAGAGAAATAACACTTATTTATAGATAGTTGTATAAGGCAGAAAGGTTTTGCATACAATCAAGCTATAGTAAGTTGATGTAGGCATTATCTGTTACAGAAGATTGAAAAGGAATTACTTTTATTTGTAGCGATGGTAAAACGTATGATGATGACTTGCCTGGTAACCAAAGAAATCAAGACAAGGTAAAACATATGGCAGGATATGGCGAGATTTGCAGTAAATGGTAAAAGACAGGACGGTCTGGCATTAGCTAGCAGAGTGCAAGTGAAGTCCAGTGAGAAATTAAGTGGGAAGGAAGAAGGAAGAAGATTTCATTCGTCTATCGTTGATTTCTTTCTTCATACTTGAAACATTCAGGCACAACCATCGAACAGGTACGAGAATTCAAAAATCTAGGAAGCATATTTACGTATGATGGCAGACTCGATAGCGAGATAAAAGCCAGAGTACAGAAGGCAAATGCTGTCACCTATTAGCTAGCCCCACTGCTTAGACACCCAAATGTCTCCATTCCAGCAAAACAGAAATCTAAATTCCTACTTTAAGCTACCAGGGCCAAACATGGACAATGAATGGAGCACTAGAACAGAAAATAACTACATGTGAAATGCGCTGTCTTCATAAAATCGGTAACAACACAAGAAGGGACAGGGATACAATCACTAGCATTAGAATAAGACAATGTCTAGATTATATTGACAGACAGAGAATAAAATGGTTCGGCCATCTAGTCAAAATAGAGCCAGCCCAAAATTCATATAAGACTTTTTACAGCAGAGCACCTGGAATGAAAGCGAAGGGAAGACCCAAAAAAAAAAAAAAAAAAAAAAGATGGATAAATGATATAACTGAAACCTGCTAAAGAACGAATGAATCCATCACCCAGACTACACAAGAAGCACAAGACGAATGCAGAAAACCACTAAACTGAACTACAACATGGTATCACTGAGATGGCAAAAGCAGAAGAAGAAGAAGAAAGAAAAAGATGAAGAAACAGAAGAAAAAGAAGCGGAAGCTGAAGAAGAAGCCGAAGAAGAAGAAAAAGAAGAAGAAGAAGAAGAAGAAGAAGTAGAAGAAGAAGAAGAAGAAGAAGAAGAAGAAGAAGAAGAAGAAGAAGAAGAAGCAGCAGAAAAAGAAGAAGAGAAAAGAAAGTAAGAAGCAAAGGAAGAAGAAGAAGTGAAAGAAGAAGAAGAAGAAGAAGAAGAAGAAGAAGAAGAAGAAGAAGAAGAAGAAGAAGAAGAAGAAGAAGAAGAAGAAGAAGAAAAAGAAGAAGAAGAAGAAGAAGAAGAAGAAGAAGAAGCAGCAGAAAAAGAAGAAGAAGAAAAAGAAGAAGAGGAAGAAGAAGAAGGAAAAGAAGAAGAAGAAGAAGAAGAAGAAGAAGAAGAAGAAGAAGAAGAAGAAGAAGAAGAGAAGAAGAAGAAGAAGAAAAAGAAGAAGAAGAAGAAGAAGAAGAAGAAGAAGAAGAAGAACCCCCCACCCCCCCTCCCCCAAAAAAAGAAAAAAAAGAAAAAAAGAAACAAGAACCACGAACGAACTTTTTTTTAAAGGGTCAAAACAAGGCACAAGAAGAAGAAAGAAGAAGAAGAAGAAGTCGAAGCAGAAAAAGAAGAAGAAGAAGAAGAAGAAGAAGAATTAGAAACAATGGGAACACTAACATAATACTACACAGTTTATTAATCCGCTGCACCTCCTCGTGTGAGTTTACAGCAACGTATTATGAAACACTAAAAGCAATCTTTTTTTGCCTAATTTAAATACAAAACTACATTTTCTCTTGCTACATTGTAGTCTTACAAAATGAAATCAAAGATTAACCATCCGATCGCCACGGAAGTCTAAAATAAACAATGTTATTCTTTTGTTTCATAACATAAATTTATTTGTTTGTCTTAATAGCAACTGCTTCCGCCTATTTAAATAATCGGCTACTATTACATTTTGGAATATATTGTTTGTGTCATGATTACATTTAAACTTTTAACAGGATAACACATTTTGAATATGTCTTGATAACTTAGAAACTTTCAGTATAACCAGTAATAATAATCAATACGTTTGTTTGTTCAACAGCTCCTATTGGCCTTCTCTTAAACTCCACGGACATCGTGCATTTCCCGCCTTCCTTACAGTTGTTCACATCTAGAATCAAAGCCACACATTTGTGGATTTACATAAAGAGGGGAGACACACCTACGGCAGTCGTTACAGTTGAACGCGTGCTACCAGAGTCTTTACCAGCTCAAAAAATCGTCACAAAAAAAATCTTCTCCCAGAAGCTGACCAGCGAGAAGGCTTTTGGCTGGAAGCGCATTGACATGAGGGACACATTACGTCACTGGATACGGCATCCAATGAGCAACCTAGGACTGCTGATGCGAGCAGACGACAACACAGGAGCTAACCTTATAGTCCTGACGCCATCTTCAGATTCGGACAAAGGCTATGTAAGAAATTTGCTCGCTTGCTTGCTTCCTTCCTTCTCTCCTTCCTTTGTTCTTAATATTGCCTCTTTTACCGACGAGTATAATTTCCTTAAAACTGAAAACGAAGTGAACCCATTCTTTGAGGCGTAGGGGTATATCCTGCTGATCCAGAGATTTCGGAATCTAAAGACCTGGGCACCATGAGGCCTCTCACTAAACATTAACGGGCCAAGGCTATAGACCCCCGTTCTGAATTTATGAGACAGCTACGCTGCCCCTCCCCTACCACAATGTAAAGATGTTGTTTATACATATATGAATTCAAATATATTATGATATTTATCTGTCATTTTTTAAAGTTAATTTCATGGTCTTTACAGGACGTTGCAGAGCCAACCTCAGCATTATTTTTGGCTGATGTGTTTTTTTAGACAAACTTACGTTCAGTAGGTAGCCAATCCCACTGAAAGGTCGGCTCTTGATACACAACCATCAACACTAGCGCAAGGCGGTCTGCTGCCAAATCGCACGAAACCTGGCAATCAGGAATTGCTAAGAGCGTTCGCAACGCTTAAGCCACAAATGGCGTCATTTAGTCAATTATTGTTATTATTATGGTTTTTGCTTTTATTATTAAGCACTTAAACAAAGCTTATGCATCTTGAGGTCACCCCAACCCTCGACGATTTGTTAAAGGCGCCGAGACTCAGGGCACGTGATCCTTCAAGTTTGGGGGGTCACAGATTTAAATATAAGACCAACTGAGCGTTTTGCACGCACACACACACACACCCATACGTACATACATACATATACCTACATACATACTACATACATACATACATACATACATCCATACATACATACCATACAGACATACATACATACATACATAATACATACATCATACATAATAAATACAGACATACAACATTACATACATAAATACACATACATACATACCTACATACATACTATACATACATACATACATACATAGATACATACATACTATACATACATACATAGAACATACATACACACATTACCATACATTACAACATACATACCTACATAAATACATACATACATACATACATGCATACCGACTTACATACATACAAACTCACATTAAAAATTTACATACTTACATACTACAACACTACATACATACATAAATAAATAATACATACATACTACATACATACAAATATATACATCCATACAAATATAACAACATACCATTCATACATTATTAATACAGACAAACTCCAAATAAATACATTACTTAACACATACAAACATACCTACCATACATACACACAACCTACATTACATATACATACATACAGATCATACATACATACTAAATACATAACATACATACATACATACATACATACACATACATACATACAGAATAAACTAATCATTACATACATACATACATACATAACATAAATACATACATACATACCTACATACATACATTACCTACATACATACAACCGAATACACATACATACATATCATCATAATAACATTACCCATACATACATACATACATACATACCTACCTACATACCTACCTACCTACCGCACCCGACCATTACCTACCTGACCTACCTACCTACCTACCTACCGTACAAAAAATACCAAAACAAAAACTTACTCGACTACACACAACAAACACCATAACCATATATACAATAATAGATATATATATGGGTGGTGTTGTGTGGGGTTGTTTGTGTTTGGTGGAGACACACCTACGCAGTCGTTTCAGTTTAACGCGTGTACATAATCATCACCCACACCAATAATATAACATCATACAACAACATACAAAAACTACACTTAACTAAATAACAAAACAACATACATACAAAACCCCCAACTCAAATGCACACACACATCAACATAAATACATACATAATACAACAACAAAAACAAATACATACAACAACAACAACATACATACAAACAACACACCTCTACATAAACCCCACACATACAAAAAACAACAAACCAAAAACAG
>CAJHNH020005017.1:0-27131 GCA_905116865.2 Candidula unifasciata
CAAGAGGCTTCAAGACTGACACAACTCACAAGAGAGTGACATATAATGAAATATGAAGGTACAAACACTTGGACACGGAGGCTGGCAATTAATGCTATCAATACAGTTTAGTGCATGAATGTCGAATGCAAATTAATGTTACATGAAAATAAATGTCACTAACATCATGATATATAATTTTTTAAATATTTTTTTTTAATTTTTTAATTTTATATTTTAATGGGAAGTTCAGGGGTCCCACTCTGAGGCAAACACAAAAGATCCCTTTGCCCTTAACAAGCATGTCGACAGTTCGAAGAAGCTTGAGGTTTTCCCATAAAAATACATGTGCGTCTACCTGAAAGGCGATGAACAAAATAAGCTAGATCTGTAAAACGAAGGTGCACGTAAAACTCAGGTTCTTGAAAAACAAACTAAAGTCCACATGTAGACGAGCAACCAGGACTTTCCGCCGAGTCTACAGAGTTCTCAGGCAGTGTTGGTGGTTAGGAGAGGACTTGTAACCTGTGCCAGCCACACTGTGATGTTTAACCCGTGAATTGCACCTGGGTTATTGTGGTGCCCCCCCCCCCCCACACTGTGATGTTTAACCCGTGAATTGCACCTGGGTTATTGTGGTGCCCCCACACTGTGATGTTTAACCCGTGAATTGCACCTGGGTTGTTGTTGCCCCCCCCCCCCCCACACTGTGATGTTTAACCCGTGAATTGTACCTGGGTTATTGTTGCCCCCCCCCCCCCCACTGTGATGTTTAACCCGTGAATTGCACCAGGGTTATTGTGGTGCCCCCCCCCCCTTACACTGTGATGTTTAACCCGTTAACTGCACCTGGGTTATTGTGGTGTCCCTGCACTGATTTTTAACCTGTGAACTGCACCTGGGTTATTGTGGTGTCCCCATCTGGACTGCCCCACCTTTACTCCAGATATAATCACGATCAGCATGTGCCGTGCCAATGAGAGTGGGTGCCTATGGTTCGTCAGAAAGGGGCAAACATGTGTGTGTGTGTGTGTGTGTGTGTGTGTGTGTGTAGAGGATGACATCTGTAAACATATCACTTAGATCAGCAGCCATTTTTGGATCAAACGACCCTTTTACAGGGGTCGCCAAAGACAATCGCAAAACAAATATTCAGTGAAGATATGGAGTAGCGACGAAAATAATTGTATGGTTGGGGGTCGCTGCAACACAAGGAAATGTATTAAAGGGTCGCCACAACATGAGGGAACTGTATTAAAGGGTCGCTACAACATGAGGGACCTGTATTAAAGGGTCGCTACAACATGAGGGAACTGTATTAAAGGGTCGCCACAACATGAGGGAACTGTATTAAAGGGTCGCCACAACATGAGGAACTGTATTAAAGGGTCGCCACAACATAAGGAACTGTATTAAAGGGTCGCCACAACACAAGGAAATGTATTAAAGGGTCGCTACAACACAAGGAAATGTATTAAAGGGTCGCTACAACATGAGGGAACTGTATTAAAGGGTCGCCACAACATAAGGAACTGTATTAAAGGGTCGCCACAACATAAGGAACTGTATTAAAGGGTCGCCACAACACAAGGAAATGTATTAAAGGGTCGCCACAACATGAGGGAACTGTATTAAAGGGTCGCCACAACATAAGGAACTGTATTAAAGGGTCGCCACAACACAAGGAAATGTATTAAAGGGTCGCCACAACATGAGGAACTGTATTAAAGGGTCGCCACAACATGAGGAACTATATTAAAGGGTCGCCACAACAAGAGCAACTGTATTAAAGGGTCGCCACAACATGAGGAACTGTATTAAAGGGTCGCCACAACATGAGGAACTATATTAAAGGGTCGCCACAACAAGAGCAACTGTATTAAAGGGTCGCCACAACATGAGGAACTGTATTAAAGGGTCGCCACAACATGAGGAACTGTATTAAAGGGTCGCCACAACATGAGGAACTATATTAAAGGGTCGCCACAATATAAGGAACTGTATTAAAGGGTCGCCACAACAAGAGCAACTGTATTAAAGGGTCGCCACAACAAGAGCAACTGTATTAAAGGGTCGCCACAACAAGAGCAACTGTATTAAAGGGTCGCCACAACAAGAGCAACTGTATTAAAGGGTCGCCACAACAAGAGCAACTGTATTAAAGGGTCGCCACAACAAGAGCAACTGTATTAAAGGGTCGCCACAACAAGAGCAACTGTATTAAAGGGTCGCCACAACACGAGCAACTGTATTAAAGGGTCTCCACAACAAGAGCAACTGTATTAAAGGGTAGCCACAACAAGAGCAACTGTATTAAAGGGTCGCCACAAGACGAGCAACTGTATTAAAGGGTAGCCACAAGACGAGCAACTGTATTAAAGGGTAGCCACAAGACGAGCAACTGTATTAAAGGATAGCCACAAGACGAGCAACTGTATTAAAGGGTAGCCACAAGACGAGCAACTGTATTAAAGGGTAGCCACAAGACGAGCAACTGTATTAAAGGATAGCCACAAGACGAGCAACTGTATTAAAGGGTAGCCACAAGACGAGCAACTGTATTAAAGGGTCACCACAACAAGAGCAACTGTATTAAAGGGTAGCCACAACAAGAGCAACTGTATTAAAGGGTCACCACAACAAGAGCAACTGTATTAAAGGGTAGCCACAACAAGAGCAACTGTATTAAAGGGTAGCCACAACAAGAGCAACTCTGTTAAGGGGTAGCCACAACAAGAGCAACTGTATTAAAGGGTCACCACAATAAGAGCAACTGTATTAAAGGGTCACCACAATAAGAGCAACTGTATTAAAGGGTAGCCACAAGACGAGCAACTGTATTAAAGGGTAGCCACAAGACGAGCAACTGTATTAAAGTGTAGCCACAAGACGAGCAACTGTATTAAAGCGTAGCCACCAGACGAGCAACTGTATTAAAGGGTCACCACAACAAGAGCAACTGTATTAAAGGGTCACCACAACAAGAGCAACTGTATTAAAGGGTAGCCACAAGACGAGCAACTGTATTAAAGCGTCACGACAAGACCAGCAACTGTATTAAAGGGTAGCCACAAGACCAGCAACTGTATTAAAGGGTAGCCACAAGACCAGCAACTGTATTAAAGGGTAGCCACAAAACGAGCAACTGTATTAAAGCGTCACGACAAGACCAGCAACTGTATTAAAGGGTCACCACAACAGGAGCAACTGCATTAAAGGGTAGCCACAAGACGAGCAACTGTATTAAAGGGTAGCCACAAGACGAGCAACTGTATTAAAGCGTCACGACAAGACCAGCAACTGTATTAAAGGGTAGCCACAACAAGAGCAACTGCATTAAAGGGTAGCCACAAGACGAGCAACTGTATTAAAGGGTAGCCACAAGACGAGCAACTGTATTAAAGGGTAGCCACAAGACGAGCAACTGTATTAAAGGGTCATTACAACAAGAGCAACTGCATTAAAGGGTAGCCACAAGACGAGCAACTTTATTAAAGGGTAGCCACAAGACGAGCAACTGTATTACAGGGTCACCACAACAAGAGCAACTGCATTAAAGGATAGCCACAAGACGAGCAACTGTATTAAAGGGTAGCCACAAGACGAGCAACTGTATTAAATGGTAGCCACAAGACGAGCAACTGTATTACAGGGTCACCACAACAAGAGCAACTGCATTAAAGGATAGCCACAAGACGAGCAACTGTATTAAAGGGTCGTGGCATTAGGAAGGTTGAGAACCAGTGCCCTAGATGTTTGGCAAGTGAGCGCTACATCCCCCGACAACCACCTTATTGTTTGCCCTTGCTGATAAACTTGCAATGAATACAGTCTATTTCATGAAATGGAGCCTGTCTTCGCTTCTAGTGTTTTGAAGTTTACCGCTTTTAGCGCACAGTAACATAAGTCACTTAAAGGCTCTTCAGTAGAACAATCTGTACTGTACTTGATTTTAGGTCACTGTGGCTTGGAAGGCAATGAAAAGGCAAACAGGTTGGCTAGAAGCGGCAGTGATATGGTAAAACCAAATAGTGACTAATCTCACCAAGAGACTAAGACATTAATACTATCTAGGATCCAGGAATAACCAGGAAAGGTGCCTGGATACACACACCAAATTTTCTTCTCAGAATTCTTTTCATCGCCTCTCTAGAGATGCACAGTGTATTATATTCAGACTAAGGACAGGGCACAACAAACTTCATCAACATGTTCAACCTTTTTGGTGCAGGAAACACGAAGACATACCCCTGCAGCGTGACACTCGAAAATGCTGAGAATGTGCTCCAACACTGCCAACTGTATGTTGACAACAGAGACGCAGCTGACAACAGAGACGCAATCTGGCCTGTTCCAACCACAATAAAGACAAAGCTGTATATATAGTATATGAGAAGATATGGACTGCACGAAAGCTTTCATCAAGGCTACCGGCCTCCTGGTATAAGTTTTCTTTCAGAAGGATCGAAGATTATTGTTATTATTATTATTATTATTATTATTATTATTATTATTATTATTATTATTATTATTATTATTATTATTATTATTATTATTATTATTATTATTATTATTATCGCGGAAGCCACACTGGTGTAGCGGCTAGACGCTGGCCTGGGTTCAAGTCCTGACGGGACCAGACTTGAAGAAATATGGACTCGGCTCCCAGGTCGAGCGAACCTTAAATGGGTCCCAGGTACAGTCATGGGAGGTAAAGGTTGCCGGCATGATGTTGACCAAATCCTCTACCGAGTGCCGATTGGTCTACAGAACATAGGTATAACCATATATGCCCAATATGCCCTTACTTATTATTAATAACACAAGTAGTATTAGTAGCCTTAGCAACAGAAATAATGTTGGTATTGGCGGTTGTATTTATTATTAATATTACTATTAGTGGTAACAATTTTAGTTGCAGTTGTGGTAGTTGCAGTAGTAGTTGTTGTTGTAGTCTTGGTTGTTTTATCAGAAGCAGTGCTATCAGCAATAGTATTATAATTTAATGTTGTTATAATAGTAATATCTGTAGTAGTGACAGCAGCAACGGTAGTAGAAGTGGCAACAATAGTAGTAGTAATAGTAATAGTTGCTATTGTTGTATAAGTTAAAATATATAGTAAGTAAAGTAATAATAACACACACACACACACTTAAACGATTAATACACACACGTGCGTGCAAACACACATTGGAGCAATAATAAGAGCAAATACAGTGTTCATTATAATCACCCCAATTGTCTGTTGAGCACACTACTACACAAATAATTGTTTTATTACCGATCTGCTGATAAATCGTATCATCTCCAGCGGTGATATCTCTTCCAAGCTTGTGATAACGTTCAGGTGAAGATCATTTCGTGTTGCAGCACGCTTATCTCATGCGCAGTGACCAAGCAATTTAAAAGTTGCATTAGGATCGTTGAGAAGTGGATGAATAGAATAATCCGTTTCTACGATATGGAAACAAAAGCACTCAAACACAGAGGTGTTGACACACACACAAAAACTGAATGAAATGACAGTTTTTGAAATAAATGGTAATAAAGACACTAGATCCATATTTTGGTTACAACCAGACATAATTTTGTGATATCCTCCTCCTCCTCCTCCTCCTCCTCCTCCTCATCATCATCATCATCAATCATCATCATCACCATCATCGTCATCTTCATCATCATCATCAATCATCATCATCACCATCATCGTCATCATCATCATCATCATCATATATCATCATTATCATCATCATCATCATCATCACCATCATCATCAATCAATCACCATTATCATCCTCATCATCATCATCATCATCGTCGTCATCATCATCATCATCCTCATCATCATCATTTTTATCCTCATCATCTTCATCCTCATCCTCATCAATCATCATTATCATCCTCATTATCATTATCATCCTCATCACCATCAACATCCTCATCACCATCATCATCATCATCAATCATTATCATCACCATCATCGTCATCATCATCATCATCAATCATCATTATCATCATCATCATCATCATCATCATATATCATCATTATCGTCATCATCATCATCATCATCATCATCATCACCATCAATCAATCATCATTATCATCCTCATCATCATCGTCGTAATCATCATCATCCTCATCACCATCATCATCATCATCATTGTCATCCTCATCATCTTCATCCTCATCATCATCAATCATCATTATCATCCTCATTATCATTATCATCCTCATCACCATCAACATCCTCATCACCATCATCATCATCATCATCAATCATCATCATCACCATCATCGTCATCATCATCATCATCAATCATCATCATCATCATCATCATCATCATCATCATCATATATCATCATATATCATCATTATCGTCATCATCATCATCATCATCATCATCAATCAATCATCATTATCATCCTCATCATCATCATCATCATCATCGTCGTCGTCATCATCATCATCCTCATCACCATCATCATCATCATCATTATTACTATCATCCTCATCATCTTCATCCTCATCATCATCAATCATCATTATCATCCTCATTATCAGTATCATCCTCATCACCATCAACATCAATCATCATTATCATCCTCATCATCATCATCATCATTATCATCCTCATCATCCTCATAATCATCATCATCATCGCCTTTCATTTTCGCCGTAAAGCTTTGTGGTGAAATACAGGGACGTTGGAAGCTGGATGATTATGTCGCTTGATCACCCCCCCCCCCCCCCCCCCTATCCCCAGACACAAAAAACTAGAAATAGGGGGTGGGTGGGGGAGGTGGGTGTGGGATGGAGAAGGAAAGGGGAAGGGTGGGAGGTGGTGGTAGAATATGCCTCCCTATACAAATATAAACACTCACCCCTGACAAGCATCATTTTCATTAACACAATAAATAATTTATATTTTTGTAAATTTTACTTACAAAGGCCTTACAAATGTGTGTTAATTCTAAACCTTTTCAACTTATGTACAGAATTTTTTTTTTTTTAAACAGTCTGAGGAATCGCTTGGACTGAATATTAATTGACGAACAATAAACAGTCTGAGATACGCATATAACACAGTACTACTAGCAGAAAGCGAGCAGGAGTTACAAAAACTAGTTGGTCAAGCCAAAATGCGGAATGCAGAGTATGGTTCAGACATTATTATTCAAAAAATCAAAAACTGTGGTAATTAACAATGGAAAAGAGCAGCGAACAGTAAACGTCACAGTAAATGGAGAGCTATTAGAACAAGTTGTTCCTGTCTATGACACGTAGTAACAGTTGAAGAAAGAAGCGAAACAACAGTCAAAAACATAATCCGAATGACGAAAACTGTCTTAAATAAGATGCGCAAATTACTGAAAGTTAGAGAGATAAACAACACACTAAAATAAGAATTGTCAAATATTATGTATACTCAGTACTGCTATATGGTGCAAAAACATGCACAATGAACAAGCAGCTAGAAAATCGAATTGAGTCTCTGGAGATATGTGCATACATAAAAATAGGTCGTATTTCATAGAAACAAAAATAGTCCAATGCATAAGTTCTGGAAAGGCTACGAATGAAAACAGAATTGCCTAAAGAATTAAAAAAGAGACAATTAAAAAACTTAGGCCACATCAAAAGACATATCACACTTTTAAAAGCCATACCAGTGGGAAAGTTCAAAGGCAAGAAAGCAAGTGGTCAGCAACGATACAAATAGAAGGACATCAAGAAATGAATGGGCAGCAGTCTGAGAGAGTGTACAACCAGGTCACGAGACAGAGCGTGTTGGAGATCCATTGCAGTCAACCTTGACTGTGGAGACGACCCCTGATTGATTGATTTATTGATGCAAAGGCCTTTAAAAGGCTTTTTAATCATGCACTACAAAGTCTGTCAAAGAAGCCCGAAAACTGAGCGACAGCTGCTGCAAATTACAAATCTGTCCAAAGAACTTTGCTGCTACCTTCGTTTCAGGATATTTCTGAAATGTTGCATTGTCTCGTCTTTCTAGACAATGCTATCACGGCTTGTTTTTGCTTTGTTTTGTGTTTCCTGCAGTTTTTGACATCCATCCATTTGGCAGACATTTGCATGATCGATGAGAGAGGTAAATATCGATATATACAGATCAAAATTGTTCTAAACAGGAAGTATACCAAGTTATATGTATACCAAAGTGGACGTATACCCAGGTGACAATATATATGAATGACTGTAACTCATGCATCTGGCCGAACAACCTCTAGAGCACCCACGTGTAAATCATCCACTGAAAGTATGTTCGAACCTTGTGACAATAAAAACATGGTCTACATATTCAATACACTACTTGAAAGATTACAACTTTCTAAACTATCAGAGACAATCAAGGGGGCGTTACCCAGCCCGACTATTTTCTTTCCAAGCTAAATAAGCTGAAGTCAGTGGGCAATCTGTTCGCTAGTGCTTCGGTTGATTCTCAACATGATCTCGTTCGTTCTTCTCGCCGCCGTGGTGTGTGCTGCCCAGGCAGCTTTCCCGTGCCAGGCTCCTGCAGAACTGACGGTAGATGATTCGTTATTTGTTGTCATTGTTTTTGTTGCTATTACTATCGTTGTCAAAAAGGCATGTATTTTGAAATTAGCGCTTTAATGTCTAGTTATTGTTTTTATATTACACCTCACTGTTTTGTTTATACGACTGCTGCTGCTCTATCTCATCCTACTTTTACTATTACACTACTTCTTTTACTACCACTGCTGATGCTATCATTACCACTGCTGCTGATGCTGTTTTCACAACTTATGCTGCTTTTAGCACCACAGCTGCTGCTACAATCACCACTGCTGCTGCTGCTATTATCACCACTGCTGCTGCTATTATCACCAATGCTGCTGCTATTATCACCCCGCTTTCTGCAGTCACTATTACCACCACCTACCACTACTACTACTACTTCCACGGTACCACCTAAAGATAATGATACTGCTGGCGTTGTTAGACTCGAAAAATAAACATTGAAGCAGAAGAGCGCCGTCTGAAGATGGTCACTCTTGTTCAACGGATGCCCTCAATGAGGAAATATACTTCGTACAGTGGTTTCAGCAAACACGGGCAGCGCATTATAAAAGGAAGGTTACACATAGCGAAACTAAGTGAGTGAGTGACCCTTAACCCTGCCAGGACTGCACAATAATGATAAACACAGGATGGCACAAAGTGTCACCATTCGGATAAGAATCCATCAGGTACATGATCAAGAAACCCCGTTCAACCGTTAAGTTATATTAAGGCGTGGAAGAGGGTCCCTAACTTTTCAAATGGTCATTTAACCGTTAAGGCTAACCCTGCCAACAAAGTCTGATGTGTTGACCAAAAGATGCACAGATCGCAGCCATGCAATTACATCTTCGGATGAACGCAGAAGAAGAAATTGTCATGTTCTTAGCACACGTGTTTTCATTGCGAGTCGCACGCCATTCAGAGGTAACAGGCTCGATTCCCGGCACGGTAACTATAGCTTTCGATTGTTATGCTGTCTAGTGTGTCCTTCTATCTTTCTTTGTCTTCCTAAGAGTACCGATCAGCACATTATCTGCTTTTTATTATATGTAAATTTAATAAGTCTAGTCTGCAACTAAGTCGATGCGAACGCTTCGTAATGCCGGGATGCCGGGTTCGATTCCAACCGCGGGCCTTGGGCCTTGCGTTGGCTTCGACAGTGGTATCAAGAAAGCCGGCCGTTAAGAAAGCAATGGCAAACTACTGGACGTAAATTTTCTAGAAACCACACAACAGCCAGGAGCTTTTCGGGCTGGTTCTGCAACGTCCTGTAAAGGATACGCAACAACCTGGATTAATTCTAGCATTACCGTGACCGCCCATTTTAAAGTAATCTCTCTCCTCTTCTTTTTCTTCTTTGCGTTCACCAGCTGTGCACTCTGGCGGAAAGTTCTGATTACTCGTCCACTACTGAACTGCAGTCCTGCTCCAGAACTTGAGTGTTGCGTGTGCATCAGTTTTACAAATCTCATTCTTTTGAATACAGACTGTTGGTTCCTTGCCTCTCCGGCAGATGCACTCCGACTTCAAAGGAAGCTCCCCAATTAGTCGACTCTTACGACATGCTTTTGGGGAGGCAGTGGGTCTATTCTTGTTTTCCCCACAATAGGGCTCCGGAACCCACACGGGGGTTAAAGTAATCAACGCAACACATTTTCTCAGCATAAAAGGGACATAATTGTATTGAATTCTTTTTTTATTTAAAATGTAGATTACATCCCCTTTTGCATCTACATTCTACTTCTGCTTTGCGTTCACCGGCTGTAAACTCCGGTGGAAAGTTCTGGTTGTTCGTCCACTTCTGGACTGCAGTCCTTTAAATTCCAGAACCTGATTGTTGCGTGTGCATCAGACAGATCTGACTAATTTGTATGCAGACTGTTGGTTCCTTGCCTATCAGGCTGATGCACTCCGACTTCGAAGGAAGCTCCCAATTAGTCGACTCTTACGACACTCTTTTGGGTAGGCAGTGGGTCTATTCTTGTTTTCCCTATAATAGGGCTCCGGAACCCACACGGGGAGCATCTACAGTGACATGAGCGCTGACTTGCCGGCGTAATTGTTACGTAAATTCGTTTTATTTTGTGTCCCTCTTTTTAAAAATGGGCAGTTGGCACGTCGTGTTGAAGTCTACAGCTAAGCAGCGATATCTGCGGTTTTGTTTTCAGCTCAACACATTCAATCTCTCCAAATCTTAATTAGTAATATTTTGCGACACACTTGTTAGGAAGCAGTGGGTCCCCCCCCCCCCCTTCCCTTCCACCCCGCTCACAACCCCTAAGGCCCAAACAGTGAATATTTTCATTTGAACACTGCCAGTGACATGGTCCATAGATGCATCATCGTCATCATCAGGTGCCATGCAAGGTTGGCGTAAGCGATACTTTGGAGCTGAGGTCAACTGAGCTACACCCCCCTCCCCCACAATGTTTTTAATAATAAGCGTAAGCTTTTTATTGAAGGCGGCTTATTTCAAACATTAGTCCAGACGCTGTAAGTCCCTTCCTACAGAATAACGGAACACTTGTGGGAATTTTGGTAGTGCTGTGATGTCGGCTCTTAGATAGACGCTTCAAAGAGTACAAGAGCCTATCTTAATTATACTGTCCTGCCTGTCTTTATCATAACTTAAAACAACAGTAAGCCAGTGCTTCATGATTGCGAGTGTGAGTGTGTTGTCAGTGAATACAGTTGTTTGGTGTCTGGGGTGATGTCGGCAAAATGTAGGAAGTTGAGTTGAGTCCCCAAAGCTAACTTCGTGGCGCGAGCCTGCGTAGATACTCATCTCAAACGACCACCCGACGCTGGAGCTACGCCCTAAATTCGGCCTTTGTTCGGCTGATGATTTCAGTAAAGTATATTTGAACATGTTCCGGCCCAGCCATGCATCACCTTAAATAGTTCACCACCTAGTATTTGTTTTGAGTCGTAGCGAATTGTTTGCTTCTGCCAGACGGTGTCTTTTGCATTTTTGCTCCATTTGTAGACTGAAATTATATAGTTTTGTCACCTAGCTTTGAGATGAGTGCATGGCGCGAAACTGTGAGCTGCGGATTTCATTTGGAATGATTTTCGACTGTGACCAATATGGTGGTGTGAACTGTAGATTCAGAAAATGGCGCGTGGCCTGTTGTCGCAATATTGGTGTTGCCATTGTGTGATTAAATTTGATCGCGTGTGCAACTGCTAATCTGTTGGTGACTTCTGCTACCATCGATGATTAACTGCATTTATAATATCGGACTGTTTGTGTTAGCACTTCAGATGGCTACCGTATGCTTTTAATGCGTGCGTATGTTAGTGCATATACTGAGAAAGCAGTCTGTCAATCTTTTCACAAGGGACTGCGATGAACATTCTGTTTGTTTTCGTTGGCACAGGAGTGGAGCAACTGTAAGGTGACCCGTTTGCTATGAAGCTGAAACTAAGATTACCAAGATTACCTAGTATTTACATATAGTAATATCTGCTTGCGCAAAAGAGGGATAAAGTAGCAGCGCCAAGGGACTCCTTCGTGAGCGTGGCGATGTTAATGAGCTTCGTAATTCCGTGGTGCCGAGGTGTTTGGCCGCTGATCCACCTTGCGCTGGTTTTAACAGCGGTATCAAGTGCCCACCCATCCACCGCTTCTTTTTCTTCTATTCTTCATTTCGTCTTTTACCGCTTCATGTGTCAATGGAGATGTAAAGTTCTTCGTCTTGCTACGGCAAAGTACTGAATGTAAAATTGCTTAGTAAAATCATAAACAGCTAAAAATGTTTTTATTAATAATAGAGAAGCTGGATTTGAAGTATTGTTTCAGATACTATGTGTGTATATGTGTCTTTGTGTGTTTATGTATATAAGTATGTGTTTTTAAAAAAGCCACGCTAGGAATAAATTGTTTAGACATCGGCGACCAGGTCGCCCATTGGCTGGCCGGTAGACGACTTCGTCGTCGGTCGAGAGAGTATTTGGGTCTGTCTCCTTTGATCACTACTTTCAGGGCTACTTGATGGCGAACTATACAAAGCTCTTTTTATATGGCACACACAGACATAGTCACACTTATAACCAGAAGCTTCCCCTTTGGGAAGGCTGGTTGAACGTGACGATTTTTAAATTTGTTTTTCGCAAAGCAAGTCAAGTTAAAGTGTTTAAAACAAAACATAATAATTGTGTCGGCAGTAAACAGTTAGCCCGTACTGGGTGAGTTAACGCGTTCCATCATACCTCAACACCGTGAATGAGTTTCTAAAAAGTTAATTGTGTATCCTTTACAGAACGTTGCAGAACCAACCCCAGCATTTTTTGGCTGTTGTGGTTTTTCTAGGCATATTTTACTTTCAGTAGTTGGCCATTGCCCTGAACGGTCGGCTATATGTGCCACCGTGGAAACCAACCCAATACACGCGGTCCGTGGCTGGGATCGAACCCAGCACCCCGGCATAACGAAGCGCGTTCGCAACGCCTAAGCCAAAGACGCCGACGAATGAGTTTCTGCTTGGGGTAAACAGGAAACGACACGAGTGGCTGGTATCCATATATACATATAGCATAAGCAATCACTGGATAATTTTACCCGCGCGGGCTCCGAAGGATGCATGGGGATGTGGGGGCGAGGGGGGGGGGGGGGGTGGGTTAACCTCTCGCTTACAAGTATGCCCTAAAAAGCTACTAATTACAGTTGTCTTCAAAGTCGGTGTGCATTTGCCAGAGTGGCGAGGGACTAATAGTCTAAATACGGTGAAGATGAAGCCAAGTTTGTAAAAGTGGGTTGGAGACGTGCAAGAAAAACTCAACATAGTAACAAGACCAAAATCCAGAGGTGGATGAACTACCAGAAACTTTCGCTGGAGTTTACAGACTGTGAAAGCGAAGAAGAAGTAGAACACTCGATAATTTGACGTTATCACCAGATTAGGACAGAACAAGTCACAGGTCACAAGACAATCTCGCTGTGTCGCCTACCAGTGTCAAGAAGGTGAGATAATGAACATTTGGGTGACTGCACTCTTACTCAATGAGATAACGAAAGTTGTCATTCGATGAGATAGCAATCACTCAGCTCAATCTCTTGACCTGTATGGTGTGCAGCACTTCATACTTTGGTTCAGTCAGGATAGAGTTGCAGATTTGGTCAGATGTTCTTTATCATAGGATCTGATTAGTGACATACTATATCTTGTCTTTGTCCATATCTCAGCTTCTAAAGAGCTTATGTGTGTTCACTCTTCCTGTGACAGCTATTAGCTGTTTTCTTCGCTAATGAAGACCTGTAGGAACCATCCTCTTTTATCTGTGAAAGAGTTTCTTTGTCGGCCCTGTAGATTTCTATTCGCAAACGATCGGATATGAGAGCATACATCGCATAATATGATCTCTTCCATGTGACATCAGTTAAGAAAAAAATTAACCCCTACCCGCCCTCAGTGGAGAAGATGCATTTATGACAGGAAAGACACTGCACACCCACAAGGAATTCCATGACGTGGTATCGATTGAGCTCCCAGTTAAAACACAATTTTCTTCCTAACGATGCATTACAAAATAGAAGCTGCTGCTGTTGCTACTACTATTGCTGCTACTGCTGACGATGATGATGATGGTGATGGTGGTAACCATAAGATTTCTAGTCTTCTGTTGTTTTCATTTATTTGAGACCATGTTCGACAGACAGGCGTGCTGGCCACTGCTCTATAGAGTCTGGCTAAATGGACGCACGTGATATGCAGTAGCTTACACACACATGCACGTTCACTGACATATGTTTCACGTCCAACGCGACGGTGATGTGTGGTCTATGATGTTGCCGTCACAGGTCGTCACAATGGGCACGTTTCCCCCCCCCCCCACACTAGTAACGCTGGTCACATTTTTCACACTGATAACAGTGGTCACGTAAATACCCCTGTGTGGGTTCAGAGGCGATATTTAGGGGGAAACGGGGAAAAAAAAGAATTCACTGCTACTTGCTGAAATCGCACGTGTTGTAATGATAATCGTCGATATCGACGCTAAGCAGTAAACGTCAACACATTATGCCAACTTCTTAATCTTCCTCTTCTTCTTCTTCTTCTTCTTCTTCTTCTTCTTCTTCTTTTGCTTTTGCTTCTTCTGCTGCTGCTTCTCTTTCATCGTATACGTCATGAATGAAACAGAATAACATAATTCTCTACAACAACACTAATACTGTCCCCCCCCCCCCCCCCCACCTCACCCTAGTTGCGAAAACCTTTCCCAGTGCTCAAACAAATCATAATTTTAACCCAACAAAGGCTATGTGTGAACATTCAGGTGACAATGTATAACATTTTTGTGTTACAGTTCCGGGCTGCCAGACATAACCAAGGAGAGACATACTTCCAGAGATTCTACACAGAGTACGACAGGAACAATGAGAGAGTCGTTTTCTTCGAGGAAGGCGTCGATGGTAGAGCACGCCAGTAAGTGTCACTTTAAATCAATAGCCTAGTACTAGCAATTTCATTCTACGGCGTGCATACCAAGCATCGATGACTTTTGAATTGTCTAGCCATTACAGAACCCTTATCTAATTCATTCTCTCATTGTATAATTCAAAGTGCTTTTGTGTGTTTCATTCACTCATGGTGGTGAGCTGGTATATGATAAACTAGATGTTGTAGGAGCCCTTTGGGAGGGAGTGACCAGTGCGAAGGCATAGTTAGATCAATACGGTCTGAGGAGAATGGAGCTGCGAGGAGTTACCAGGGGATCTGGCCGACGCTCGACACTCAAGGGGAGGTAAGGCGGACATACAATCAGTTACTGGTACCACTGGATCTGGAACTCTTCGCTTGCTGATGAACATGAGTGTTCCGAGTGTTATGATGTCGACTCTAATTCAACATTCAACATGCACTCATGGTATCAGTCAAAATGTTCTTATCTAATTCATTATTTCCTTCTACCATAAAAAGCTCTTGTCTAGGTCATAGGCCTACACCTTTTCTACCCATCACGGGATGGGTTTTTTTTTCAAGTGAACTTGGACTTCTAGTAATTTCCTCTGGTCTCTGTGCAGTGTGATTGGACCCCCGTGTGCCTTGTTGCGCTCTTAAAACATCTCTTGGCAGTTGGAAATCGAAAAGAGTAGCCTACCTGCGCTGCCCGGGCAAAACCTGGAGTTAACAATCTACCTAAAGTATTCAGGATCCTCGCTGGTGCTACAAAGCCAGTGCACTGTGCTGAGCAACTTTGGACTCAGACTTGAGTTAGAAGAAGAACGGAGCACTTAATGTGTTACTACCCTTGTGTCATGATGTTGATCCGTTGTTCAAACTTCAAACTTCAACTTCATATCCATCAAGAATTCTTGTATAATTAATTCTTATTTCCCTATTACAGAGCCCACGAGTTCTTGTTTCTCCACCGGCCTAACGTAGGTTTTGACTACGACTTCAGAAACAGGCGGTGCCGTAGATTCCCAGTTGGACCATTCAGGCCTTTCGAAGTCCCATTTAATTCCACATTTGAATTTGAGTACGAGCTAGGAGGACCTAATGAGCGAGTGGTTGTGGACAGATGGTCAGACCGGATCCCAGGCAGACAACGTGAGTTATTTCTTGTTGTTGTTGTTGTTGAGACATAGAATCCCAATGGAGGTTTGCATGTCGGTACTGGATAACTTCTTCACCTCCAATTTTCACCAAACAATATTGATAACATTTACAATTAATTCTTTTACCCATTATCTTTTGTGGTTGCCGTCTGTGGCTTAGGCGTTGCGAACGCGCTTCGTAATGCTGGAGAGCCCGGTTCGATCCCAGCTGCAGGCCTTGCGTTGGTTTCGATAGTGGTAACGAGAAGCCGACCGTCCAGAAGCAATGGCAAACTACTTGACGTAAACTTGCCTGGAAAAACCACAACGGCTAAAAAAAATTATTGGGCTGGTATTGCAATGTCCTGTAAAGGAAACGCAAATATCCTTAACTTCTCTTTTATGCTTTTCTATTGTTTGTTAAATGCATCACCGAGTGCCTTGCCGACTGGCATGAGCGATCCCGCCTTTCAACAGTCTGCGATCTGCAACTGAGCGTATCAGTTCGCAAGTTATCACCCCTCCGTGCCATGCGAAAAGACTGTCATGAATCGTCTCACGCTGTCTTCCTCTGTCTCTCTTTGCACAGCAGATCTTTCCAGTGGAAATAACATGTTCCAGTTTCCTTCTTTCCATAACATGACCAAACCACGATGACTGTCTCTGTCTGATGTTTAAGATAAGTTGTCTTCGAGCCCTCACCTCTTTCAGTACATATGAGTTGCTCTGTTGGACTGACCAGTGGACTCAAAGGATTCTTCTGTAAAACCACATGTCCGAGGCCTCAAGAACTTGATTGGCTTACGATGCTATCTTTACACTCAATGTCAGCAGCCGTCGCCTAGTTCACCCAAAATAGCTGATGTAAGAGCCAGAAGGCGCCCAAAGGAGAAGATACAAGGATGTCATTAATGACATAATACATCATGCAAGGAATGACAATATCTAGTGATACTCTAATGAGTTCTTCGGCCGATGTTCAACGGGAAAATGCAAGTTGGTGTCTGCATTTTTCGGCTATGGAAAAGTGGGACAATGGAACATGTTGTGACCACTGGAGAGATCCTGTGGAAAGAGGGATATAGAAAGACAACAAGAGAACAATCTTGACAGTTTTGTTGCATCGCATGGAGTTGTCTCGGCACACGAACTGATGCATGCTGCAGGAGATCGCAGATTGTGGAGAGGCATGATCTCTCTAACCAGTTGGCAAAGTAACTGATAAGAATTGTTGGTGTCATTATGTTTGAGGCTATCCTAAAATCATAGTGTATAAATTAACTGTTGTTGATGTGTGTGTTTTTTTTTATTCAGGTGAGACCTGGGTTGGAGAATTCACCTTAGGCCAGTGCTATCCGGTGAGCCAGTTCGTTCTGGACTTCAACAACTTTAACAACACCGCCATCACCCACATCTACGACGTTGTCAGCGGTGTCGTCAACCCCAACGATTTTGACGTGCCAGCCGAGTGTTTTAACGCCACAGTCCTGTCAGAGATGCCCTACGAGGCACGCGTCGCCAGGTCCATTTACTTCCGCTCACTTTAGGGCTCTCATGGATGACCTAGGACACACCTTGCCCTTACTTAGGCTCAGTGTCGTGTATTCCTGGGTATCTAGGGACTTTACATGTCGTTATAAAGTGTATGGTTTCTGTGTGAGATCATTAAATGTATCATTGTGTCTATATTACCTCCTTTGCTGTGTTGGTTGTGTTAATTTATCTTCTTCTTCTCGTTCTCGTTCACCGGCTGTAAACTCTGGCGGAGAAGTTCTGGTGGCTCGGCCACTAGACTTTGGTCTCGTTCCAGAACTTAAATTTTGCGTGCAACTGTTATGCTCTGGCTTATTTGTATACAGACTGTTAGCTTTTTACCTATCAGACAGTTGCAATCCGACTTCGAAGGAAACACCCATAACTAATAGCCTCCTACGTCATGCTGGTCAGTGGGCAGTGGGTCTCTTCTTTTTCCACAAAATGGGGCCCCAGAACCAGGGGAGGCGCGAACTCTTCACAAGGGGCCGCAAAATATTTGAAGATATACGAGCTTTTTCTTACATACGAATAATCATACTTTTACTTAGGTTAGGGCGCCGTGGAACATTTTTTTATTTAAAAAAAGGCGCCGCGACTAAGAAATGTTTGGGAAACACTGGTATATACACTAATTAAAGACAACAAGAGGCGAGGGGACTGTAATAAAGGATAGCTATGTAGAACATTTCAGTGAAATACAGTTTCAGCCACTTATGCGCTAGATACTCGCAAAAAATGGGGGGAGGGGGGGGGGTGTCGGGTTGGGGGTGTGTGTTATAAATTAGTTTGTGGAAGAAAATTTGTTGAAATAGAAGCGTAGATCGTATTTCTGATAATACATTTCACCCACACAAAAAAACGTATATTTTGGTAACATCTGCAAACACGAAGTAGGTTGTTGAAAGAAATAAGATAATACATAAGTGAAGTCTTGGTTTTTCCATTAAAAAAAAACTTAGGCGATCGTAATTGTCTAGGTCCCATAAAACTGTGCCGCTAATTTTTGGAATGTCGTCTGCGAAAACTGTAAAGTCTCCCACACACACACACACACAAAACTTTACTTTTTATTGCACCAAGGCTGGTCTTCTTTCCGACGTCTCTCTTCGGAGCTGCGTTGTCTCGAGGCGTGGTGTTAGCCTCGAGTGCTAAAGGTCTGAGTTCAAGTCCCGGGGAAGGCTAGGATTTTTTCACGTGGACCTCTAGTAATTTCACCTGGTCACTGGGTAGTAAGACCAGACACCCGTGTGTATTGTTGCGCACGTAAAAAATACTTAGCAGTTAGAAATCGAAAAAGAGTAGCCTAACGGCGCTGCCCGGGCAGAATTTGGAGTAAGAATCTACCCAGAAATTTTTTCAGGATCCTCGCCGGTGCAACAGAGTTTGTGCACTGTGCTGAGATTCTTCAGACTCAGGCTTGAGTTAACAGAAGAAAGGAACACTTATGCGTTACACCCGTGTGCCATGATGAATAAACATAAACATAAACATAATCAATAGCTTACTGCGTGTGACCTGCAGTAAAGTGCTACAGTCTGTCTTTCAATGTCTACTTACAAATAAGCCGGTTTGCAGCTGATTTATGGAAGATGTTTGCGTCAATGTTGCTATCTTTTAGGTCGAGTTTGTATAAGTCCTTTAAAAGACACACAACTCTAACAAAGGGGAGGTGACATTGGAAGACAGGCGAGCAAGCTGTAAAGAGTATGACATATGAGGGGAGAGGGGGGGGGGGGAGTAAGAAGGGAGGGGCGTCTAGAGATGGAGCACGACCGGCTTCAGCTGAAGGGCCGTGCTGCTGACGTCACTGAGTCAGGCTAACGATGCGTTGACACAGCGGTTCTTAAACAAGAAATAAACTATTTTCGACGGTGGCGAGGAAAGACAACTTAAATTTTAACTTTTAAGTATCGACATGACTTATTTAATAATTTCACAGTTTTTAGCCGACTTTTCTTGAATATTGCCGCGGCACCCCTGGCAAATGCTCACGGCACCCCAGGGTGCCTCTGCACCCAGTTTGGGAACCGCTGCGTTTACGCAGCCCGACCCGGTGACGTCAGCAGCACTTCCCGTCAGCTGGAGCCGGTCGTGGATGGAGTAAGCAAAAGTTTGGTAGCGTTACAACTAGGGCTATCCGAAGTCTATTGCAGCCAACCTTTATTGTGTAGTCGGCACTGTCTTCATTGAAATGTAACTCAATAAAGGTTTGAGGTTTGAACAACGGATCAACATCATGGCACACGGGTAGTAACCCATAAGTGCTTGATCCGTTCTTTCTTCTTACTCAAGTCTGAGACCGAAGAAGCTCAGCACAGTGCACCTTGGGGATACTGAAATATTTTTTGCCAGGGCAGCGCCGTTAGGCTACTCTTTTTTGATTTCCAACTGGCAAGGGATTTTTTTACGTGCGTAACAATGAACACGGGCGTACGATCTCACTACCAGAGACCAGGGTAAATTACTAGAAGTCCAAGTCGGCGTAAAAAAAATAATTTCAGCCAGTAACCGGGATTGAACCCAGAACCTTTAGCACTCGGGGCGGACACCATGCATCAAGACAACGCAGCCTCTTTAACACACCGGAGAAACTAGAGTAAAGGTAAATGCGAGGAGCCGCGATAGAGTACTTTCTGCACACTTGGGGTAGTTTACAATCTATTCGACTTCGCAAGGAGACTTTTTTGTTTTTATAACTGATCTTAGCTTGGGTTAGGTCGTAGTGGTGTAGCTTCTAGACGCTCGTCTACGTATCTGAAGGTCACGGGTTCAGATCCTGATGGAGCCGGACTTTCTTCAAAAATGACCTTGGCTCACAGGTCGACCCAGCCTTAAATTGGTACCATGTGAAGTCATGTGAAGTCATGTGAAGTCATATGAAGTCATGTGAAGTCATGTGAAGTCATGTGAAGTCATGTGAAGTAGAGGAGGCATGTATGATGTTGAACACTTAACCCGCCGAGTGTCGAATAGTTTATAAAATATAGATCTAGCCCTATATGCCCAACTCGCACGAAGGCGTGAAACAGAGTGGTTTACTTCAGCTAGGCCTTGCCTAAAATGGCTACTGCGAAATTTCGTAGGAAGTAAAGAAGGGCAGAACGGTTCTGGCAACATCAATCTCTCATCCAGTGTCGATTGGTCTATACAAATGTTGGTCTAGCACAGTGGCTCTCAACATTCCTAATGCCGTCACCCTTTAAAACAGTTTCTCGTGTTGTGGAGACCTACAAACATACAATTATTTTCGTTGCTATTTCTTGACTACACTAAATACGTGTTTTCTGATGGGCTGAGACGACTCTTGTGAAAAGGTCGTTTCATCACAAGGGGTCGCGACCCACAGGTTGAGAACCGCTGCTCTAGTAGCTTATGCTTCGTCTTTACTCGCAGAGGACTTGCCGGCTACTGGTTGTGTAGGTAAGTATGTTGTTGTACCCCACCAGAACATCACACAAGCGATAAACACCCGGTGAGACAAAGTGCCACCATGCGGATGAGGATCACCCGTCGAAAGGTCCCAGAAACCCCTTTCAGCCGTAAGGCCATACATTTATGACCTGGCTAAATTCAGGGCCTCCGGCTAAAGAGAGGGTGGGCTTCAAATGAAGAAAAAAATTGCATTCCACAAGGGGACGACTATAGAAATAAATATTTCCCTTTGAGAACCACTGGTCTAGCAGGTTTTGGGGCATTTCCAACCCCCCCCCCCCCCCCCTTCCACCTAAAAAAAAGTAGAATTATGGCATCTACAACACTTACACCAACCCTGCTAAGCTACAGTCAAGTACTGGTTAGGACGCCCTTCACACTTCTCCGTGTTAACATCCAACTGCTATACATCCCTTATATCTTGACATAATCGTGTTTCTCCTTGTGATGTGTGTAGAGTTACATCCCTTAGATGTTGCCAACGTTTCTCTTTGCCCATGTTGTCCCGGGTTATATCCCTTAGTACCTGCCGACACGTGCTGGCCAGTGATTGGTTAGAGCTTGCACCCTGCTGTCAATTGTTTACCCGAGTGGTGTTCTTCATCCGCCAAATTCCCCAG
Organism: Candidula unifasciata; assembly: GCA_905116865.2. Classification (NCBI taxonomy): domain Eukaryota; kingdom Metazoa; phylum Mollusca; class Gastropoda; order Stylommatophora; family Geomitridae; genus Candidula; species Candidula unifasciata. The sequence goes on from CAJHNH020005017.1 coordinate 21,656, forward strand.
ATCTCACTGCCACGTGTCTGATCCCATTGTTACGCCTTTAATTACGTTTTGATATTTCTGTTTTTAAAAAAAGTTACAAGCCACCGGAGGGGCCCTCAACCCCCACCCTCATAATTCATTTACAATTCACACACATTCTGATTAAAAATATATGTTTATTCATCTCATCAATTTTAAATGTATTTTATTCACCTTTCAGCATAGCATTATTTTTTATTACTAGCTGTACCCGGCCACGCGTTGCTGTGGCATAGTTTGGCTATATGGAAATGAAAGAAAATAGAAATCTCACGTGTCTAATACAATCATTGTCTGCTCAGATATAGAGATAGTCTTTGATCCCCGCCCACCACCACAACTAAATCCACCTACTACTATCTCCCTCATCAAAGGTTTTTGGAAAAGAAAGACAATGTAAATCGCACGTGTCTAATACAGTTAATGTCGCAATCATTCTCTGCACAGATATAGCGATAGTCTGGTTTTCCAACTTTAGAACACGCACCTTATAATTGTGTCTTTATATTAGTGGTCGTTTAAATGGTGTTATTAGCACAGTAACAAAAATGGTTATTTGGTTATCACATGCTAAAGCTGTTTGTATTTTTATAGGGGACGGAAGTAAAGCTACAACTGTACTTGTGAATAACAAAGTAAGTCGTAAAAAATAGAAAAGCGGAGGTAGCGTTAGTAAAATATAAACAAATTAGGTAATGAAAACTTGAAAATCAAGTGTAAAGCTCTTTAATTTCTCTTAAATTTAAGTCATTACCTTCTCCCCTCTTCCACCGACTACTGCTCTCTCCCTCTTCGAAGGATTTGAAAATCACTAACTGGCGATATTTTGTTGTTGCTGTAACTGACATTGACATCCCTGTCCATCTGGACTAAAATAGGGAGCAGGAATTGTAAAAGGTAGTGAATAGGGCTAGTGTAATATTTACCACATCATCCTTCAAGTACCAGTACAACTACTAAAATAATGTCACTGCTATCTGTGTTACCATCGGAGTAGACAAAGAGTCGTGAGCCAGAAGATTTGGTTCCGCATGGCTAGTGCTGTCGCCACAGACTGGTCAGGTTAGGATGTATAATTTCACTTGCCGACAGAAGAACGCCATAACCTTACCGGCGGTCTTCACATGAGAGAACTATGGTGTAACAGCCCTGGTGTAACAACTATTACTGCTGCTGCTACTCTAAGTGGGTAAAGCAGTTTCTGTGACTTAAAGCTCTCTCAGTTAATAGTTTGCCCCTCCCCCTCCCCCCAAATTCACCGACAACTCTTTCCCTCATTGAAGTAGTTGGGAGAAAAAAAACCACTTGAAAAGCAAACGAACACAGGAAAAAAAAACACCATAATTAGGAAATGAACGCCATTGTAAACAGCACAGCTTAAAATTCCAACACAGATGAAATAACTAAATCTAAATGAAAATAAATGAAAATCTATAAAATTTCAGCGTAACCATGCAATCGGAAAGTTTAACAATGCAATCATAAGTATGCGAAATGGTCAAATTAATTAATTATCAAATGGTTTACCCATTTACTTGTTTTTTTTTTTTTTTTTGTTTTTTTTTTTTAAATATTAAGGCAACATGTCTAGTGCTGTCACCACGACAGAGCAGATGAGGATATTATTTTAGTTCGGGGTAAAAAAACAAAAATCAACAACTGCGGATTCGAACCCAGGTCTACCGCACATGAACCCAGTGTTCTAACCATTCGACCAAGCAGCCACTTAATGGTAACAACGAAAAGAAAACTCATCTGTTAGACATGTGAGTCCCTACTACTGTGTCTTGAAAAAAAAAAACAGAAAATAAAAATCGTGTTTAATATGGTTATTGTGGCAAATATAGAGATAGTCTTGTTTGCTGTACCACGACCCACTCTATGTATTAGTATTAGAGAAGGCGTTGGCTGCACGTAACTCGCCGGCGAATGGTAAATACGGCGCATGCGCAATTACTAACGTGGCTATAATTAGAAATCACTAAAGTTATAAATATTAGTTGCGTATATTTTGGCATAAATTGTGGTCACCTATCTCTAACAGTGACAGGTTGAATTTCAAACCACGACAGTTCAAAATCCGGTATCACAACAAACATATCATGAAAATTTCAGCTAAATCGGTTCAGTAGTTTCCGAGTCTATAGGGGTGAAACAAACACACAAACATTGATTTTTATATATATAGATTATTATTATTATTATTATTATTATTATTATTATTATTATTATTATTATTAAGCTCTTACGTTATGATTATGCCCCTTGATGCTCTCCATTTTTTTTTAAAAAAAAATAAGTTAAAGTGACTTACCCCTCCTGTTCCCCAATGTTTTCTATGGTCGGCGCGCCAACCCCGCTGGGTTTTGTTTCGTTCCAAAGCCCTACCGAAGACATGAAAACTGCAGACATAGAGAAATTAAACGTAGACAGCCACAAGTTTTTGGACATGTTAATAAAAATAAACATGATAGCTCAGTGGCAGATAGCATCCTTGCCGGAGCGGATGAAGGGAGGGCAAAAGATAAATACCTTCGGCGGTTCAGGCACAAGGGTTGGGTGTTAGGAGGACATAGCACTGACATCATCATCATCATCTTGTAGCAGGCCCTTTGCAGAACGTCGCTCTAATCACGGTCTGCCTGAAAGAAACTCGGTCTCTCGCCAGCATTCCCGCCTTGTGCATTTTTATATTCAAGGAGTCACTTACATCCTATGGGAGTCACCGTGGTGTAGCGGCTTTACGCTCGCCTGCGAATCGGAAGGTCGTAGGTTCGCTCCCTGGCGGTGCCGGAATTTTTTCAAAAGTAACCTTGGCTCCCAGGTCTACCCAGCCATGAGTGGGTACCATGTGCAGTCCTGAGAAGTAAAGGCGGCCGGTGTGATGCTGACCACATCACCCATCTTGTGCCGTTGGTCTATAAAATATAGGTCTTGCCCTATATACCCAATACGCATGTAAGGCATCGAAAAGGGTCCTTTACTTTACTTTTACTTATATCCTGTGCCCATCTTCGTGATGGTCGGCCCCTGACCCTCCTTCCATGTACTCTATATCTGCTATTTTTTTTTTTACAGTTCGCCATGGCGTTTGCTATAACCAAGATATTTCAGCTTCCGAGACAAGATGCTGTTTATTAGCCAATCTTCGGTGATATTCAGATCTGTTAAAATTTCAGTATTTATTCTCTGTTTCGTTCATGGAATTCAGAGAATATTTCTTTAGCATTTCAGCTCAAAAGCTCCTATTTTCTTTCTTAAGGACTGGGAGACAGTCTACGACTCACATCCGTATGTTGCTATATGGAAAATGTATGGTCTCCAAATATAATCTTTGTTTCCTTGCTGGTGCTTAACCATAGACTTTTAATACTGACACGATCCGTAATTCATGATATCGGTATGTTACACGGAGAGCATGATGATGTTGATGATGATGCTGATAATAATGATCTCGTTTTTGTTCTTTTTCTCTTTCTTCGATCCTGCAGTCAGAAAAAAAACTCATATTTTAAAACCAGTGCGTATATGAAAACTATCGTGCAGTCCAAATTTCCCCGTCGTGTACCATACAGTTTTGTAATCATTGACGTTGGAACAGCAAGATTGGATCTCTGTAGGCAGCATACAGTTGACAGTGCTGGAGCACATGCTCAGCTGTTTCTAGTGCCAAGCTGCAGGACACGTCTATACGTTTCCTACATACTGCGACACATTTGAACAGATGTTGGCAAAGTCTGTTGTGTCCTTAGTCTGAATATAACAGATTGTCCCACTCTAGAAAGGCGATGTAGCGAGCCTTGAGGAGAAAATGTGATGTTGGGTGTCCACCCACCGTTCTTGAAAACTAGAACATATTATTGTGTTAATTACTTAGTGAGCTAAGGATAGGTTAAACCCCTAAAATGAATTTAATTATATATGTTTGAAACAATGCTTTCTTTGGGTATAAACTAGTTAAACAAATAATAGAAAAATAATTTTGGGGGCTAAAATCAACATATTTTTCACTGATAATGATTGAAAATGTTATATTTTATGCAGAAAATATCAAAATTTTTACTCAACATTTACAAAGATATTTCAAAAACTAACAAAGATGGCTTAATGAAAATTTGCAAATATATTTAATATTATATTTCGAACTTACTGAACTAAATACAGTTTATTTGTCACTTTTGGATTTAACCCATATTGATGATTATATCCTTTTGCAGATATCCCATTAACGAAATATTTATGTCATTTGTACATAAGGTATCTACTTACGCTCAGCCTGCCAGATTAAAGATCATGGGTGCAAATCCGCATCGATTAGGATTTCGTTTTTGAAGATGACATTGCCAGCCAGCCAGAAATTGGCGCCAGGTAAAGTCTTGGGTAGTAAAGGTGGCCGGATTGATGTGAACCACACCACCCTCTGGTCTATCAAATTATAAGTCTAAGACCAAGTGCCAGATGCGCCACAAAACAAAGAATATCATTTATAAGGTGCCTACCTAATGCAATCATCATGGTATAGGGGCGTCGCAGGTCGACCCAGCCTAAGATGGGTAGCAGGATGGCTGTCCTAGGGAAGTAAAGACGACCGGTGTAACACTTACCAACATTACCCACCTAGTGCCGATGGTCTGTAAAAAAAATGGGCGCGCTTCCCGTATATTCGACACGCCAAAAGGCGTGAAAAGGATGCTTTACTTAATTAATGCAATCAATATAAAATGTAGCATGGAATACAGCCAGCTGGAAGGACAAGTCTACTTATGTAATATACAGAAAAACCTGTTGGAAACATACGAGGTCCCTGAAAAAAAGAGCAGTCGTTACTACAAAAAATAAAAACCGTGGATCAAAATTATTTTCAGGTGTCTGTAACTAATCCATTCTTTTCATTAATCATATTAAAAAACAAAAACAAAATAAAAAATATGAAATCTATACTAGACTTGCGACCTCAAGAATCGTGCACTGACGCTTATAGCTTGATATTTTGATCGATCTTCGATTTGAAAACTTCATAAACAAGCAGAACTTAATTAGTAAATGGAAGCTTGATTATACACACCATTACAAGACGCAGTCACCCAAAGGTATTAAATGATATTTCTACTAGACTATGCAGACACATAAAAGCAGTTACTAATATTACTTTACCATCAAGAGCAGAATTTACAACACGATACTAACTCCTTACATCAAACCTGCACAAAGTATGACATGAGAAAAAAACACCGCGGAAACTGAGGTAATGAGGATAGGCAGGTATCATAATATCATGAACGTTCATGTCAACGGCACTACAGTCAAACAAGTACGAGAATTTAAGTACCTAGGAAGCATATTTACGGATGCTCGCAGACTCGATAGAGAGGTAGAAGCCAGAGTACAGAAGTCGAAAATTAGGAAAAAACTGGATGCATATTGATAAGCCTGATCTACAAAGCGGATGTGCACACAA
>CAJHNH020005018.1:0-27129 GCA_905116865.2 Candidula unifasciata
AGTTGATGATAATGATGATGACAAAGCACAAATGAATTGGATCGCAAATTATATCCCCTTCCCCACCCTCGCCCACGTCGCTCAACGGCAGAAGTAGATGATGATGATGACAAAACACAAATACCCTGGATCGCAAATTATTCCTCCCCACGCCGCTTAATTGCAGAAGAAGCTGATGATAATGATGATGATGACAAAGCATACATGCACTGGATCAGAAATTATTCCTCCCCACGCCGCTTTACGGTAAAAGTTGATGATAATGATGATGATGATGATAAAGCCCAGATGCACTGGATCGCAAAATATTCCCTCCAACGCCACTTAACAGCAGAAGTAGTTGATGATAGTGATGTTGATGACAAAGCACAAATGCGGCGGATCGCAAATTATTCCTCCCCACGCCGCTTATCGGCAGACGTAGTTGATGATAATGATGATGACAAAGCACAAATGAATTGGATTGCAAATTATCTCCCCCCCCCCCCCCCCGGGCCGCTCAACGGCAGAAGTAAATGATGATGATGACAAAACACAAATGCACTGGATCGCAAATTATTCCTCCCCACGCTGCTTAATTGCAGAAGAATCTGATGATAATGATGATGATGACAAAGCATACATGCACTGGATCGCAAATCATTCCTCCCCACGCCGCTCTACGGTAAGTTGATGATAATGATGATGATGATAAAGCACAAATGCACTGGATCGCAAAATATTCCTCCCCACGCCGCTTAACAGCAGAAGTAGTTGATGATAGTGATGTTGATGACAAAGCACAAATGCGGCGGATCGCAAATTATTCCTCCCCACGCCGCTTATCGGCAGAAGTAGTTGATGATAATGATGATGACAAAGCACAAATGAATTGGATTGCAAATTATCTCCATTCCCCCTCCCCCCCCCCCCCCCCCGGGCCGCTCAACGGCAGAAGTAGATGATGATGATGACAAAACACAAATGCACTGGATCGCAAATTATTCCTCCCCACGCTGCTTAATTGCAGAAGAAGCTGATGATGATGACAAAGCATCCATGCACTGGATCGCAAATCATTCCTCCCCACACCGCTTTACGGTAAGTTGATGACAATGATGATGATGACAAAACACAAATGCACTGGATCGCAAATTATTCCTCCCCACGCTGCTTAATTGCAGAAGAAGCTGATGATAATGATGATGATGACAAAACATAAACGCACTGGATCGCAAATTATTCCTCCCCACGCCGCTTAACGGCAGGAGAAGATGATGATGATGACAAAACACTAATGCACTAGATCGCAATGCAATTTATTGATCCCCACGCCGCTTAACGGAAATAATTGATGATGATGATGACAAAACACAACAAACAATACACTCTTCGCCACGTAATGTACCGGAAATTCCCTATTCCATCTTATCACTGTTTAAAATGTCTATTTTTGGAACACACCCAAGATATTAGACTGTCCCTTTATCTTTGAAATGGGGGGAGATAACAGACAAGGAACATTACTGTATATATATATATATATATATATATATATATATATATATATATATACAGTAATTTGTCTTGCGTATACTTTTGTGTATATATATATATATATATATATATATATATATATATATATATATATATATATATATATATATATATATATGCACTTTTTCGAATACCAGTCCCAAATTATTCACTGCGAAAAACCTCCCTTTGAGAGACTTAAGAATTTATTAAGTTAAATCAATAATTGAAATCACAGCACACGGGGCATTCCCATGGGTTCTCCGTCCTCATCTTCAGCAACCAGCGCAGAGTTCCAATACTGATGGCACCGGTCATAAGCTAGTTATTGGTCCGTTTCGACTTTCCTCTGAGTGTAGCGAGTCGACCAAACCCTCTGGTAACACTCAGGTGCCTCATTCTCTCCAGACCATAATAATCTTGTTTCTCTACTGATTCTGTTGCTTGTTCCCAAAGGGCCTTGACAACATCTGCCCTGTCATGAATCAGTTCACCGCCCAGTGGTGCAGACCCAGCCAATTTGCCTGTTCATTACCAACCACGCCGGCATGACCAGGGGAAAAGATCCAAAGTATGCTCACTACCAGTGATCTTTCCAGTGAACTTGCCACTCTGCTCGAAGCATCCCTTCACCTTTCTCAGCATACTTTCAGAGTCTGTTACCATTACGACATGTGTATGCATTTTGTTCTCTAGTCACCGGACAGCTGCAGTTACCGCCTCCACCCCCATTCTCATGCTAGATGTTGTGGTGTCGTATTCCAGGCTGTCTTGACTAAAGATTTTACATTGGCTTTCGCTACGAGCCCTCAACACTGAACCATCTGTATAGATAATCAGATCACCTGGGCGTGAATTGTCGTGAATCATCTGTTGGACTTCATCCTCCGTAGCACCCGCTGGCCACTCTCTGCACTCCCGACCCAATGAGATCTTAACCCTACGCATGTCAGACTTGTCCTCTGATACTCTGACCCACTCCTCTACTCACACAATGTTCTTCAGCAGTCATACTTGTCTTATTCTGTCTTCTGCTTGAGCCGTCCATGATTTTCCCCCATTCAGCCTCCTGACCCTTACCTGCAGCCAAAGCTTGAAAAAGAGGGTGTTTTATTCTGCATCTACTCTGAGGTATGACTTAGCCTGCCTCACCTTTAGTCTGCAATAGTCGGCAATGCAAGGATGTATCGCATGCACACAATCGGGGTGTCTCTTGTACAACCTAGGATCATCACCCGCATAACTTCATTGTGTATGCGCTCCAGTTTCTCTACCTGACTCTTCGAGACAATGAGTAACCCAAATCCATAATTAATTACTGAGATGATTCAGTGGATTAAGTGCTGGTAAAGTGTGGACAGCAATCTCTGCTCCATGTCCATCGCTGCCATAATCTTTAGTGCATTAAGATCTTTTTGAGCCCGTGTCACCACATCCTCTATGTGATCATTGAAAGACAAACTTATGTCAAAGGTGATTCCCAGGTATCGCAGTCTGCTGTCTCTTTTGATGTCCCTGCCATTTATTTTGAGGCTTGGAACATCAGCTCTAACAATCCTGTTGTCCAAAGAACACCACAGAACGGTTGCCTTTTCTGGGTTAATTATAGCACTCACCTCTGTACACCAGTCAGTCACCTTATCTAACGTCGCCTGTAATTCTTGAGCTAATTGATTATGACCACTATATACGAGAACATCATCTGCAAATGTCAATATCCTACCGACTCCGGGTGTTTCCAGGTCTGCAATCTTGCTCGTAAAAACGTTGAAAAGTACAGGTGAAATTGCAGGTCCCTGTGGTAGTCCTGGAGCTACAATACATGGTTCAGAGGTCCATAAAACCAGGCGGAGAGCTACCCGACGAGTATGCAAAACAGCTGCTTTCCAGTTCACCAACCAAGAACAGACTCCCTTTTCCATAAGCGCCTTCATCAAGATACTGTATCTGACTCTGCTGTAAGCATTTTTTAAATCAAGTGCTACTGCAACTGTTTCCTATCTGTTCTGGAAACCTTCGAAGGCGTCAAAGGCAAAAGTGGCTGCATTTGACCATGTGTCCTTCCCCGCAGGGTTGCCAGATAAAAAACGTCATTTTATGCCAAACCATCACTCAAAATATGCCAGAAAATTGCCGAATAAAGTGTAACATTGTACTCGTTTCACATCAAAAGCTCTAGATTGAATTCTTTACTGTCATCCTCACTGAAACCAGTGGAAGATGCAGCATAAACCTTTTCGGGTGTAAAATATGCATTTTCGCAGATGGAATGAAGTCTTTGCAACATTTCTTTGTTATCAATAGTTCTGCTCTAATTCTGAAAACTGCATCAAGAAAATCCAGTTGTATTTTGTTTTTTGCTTTTGATTTAGTTGAAGTAACAAGAGAGAATATTCTCTCAACTGCAGCATTGCTAACGGGCATTATTAAGCCAGAAAGGGCGAAAGTGGCCAACTCTTTAAATGCCTGGTGTCGAAGTACCCCTATCCAAAAATCTTCCCTGTTTTTAGGTAGTCCATCCTTCTTAAATGTAGCTTCTTCTTTCCAGTTGACAACAATCAGTTTTCTGTACTGTTCTTCTATAATACTGATGTTGTTTTCTGCCAGGTGTAAAAATGGTAGCTCTGAAAACTATGTCATTGATATTTGATTTAAAACTGCCAAAGGGCTCAGTTTTGACAGATTTTGAAATATATTCTCGGTGGGAAGCCTACACGTAATTTGACTGAGAGCTTCCTCTAGCACAGACATGCATCTTTCATTAACATTGTTTATTTCTATCTGAACTTCAGTCGCATTATTCTTCTGTAGGAACGCATTACATTCCGTTAGGAATTTAATACCAAAGTCAACGTGATGAATATTTTTTTCTGCTCATTGACGTCATTCAGTCGGTTCTTAAGACTTTTCTTGTGCATGGACAATTCTTGGTGTAGTTCGTGAGGGTCAGCTTTTGTTTGTTGAAAAAGACTGCTCTGTCTTTCGAATTCTTGTACAATTGGTGACGCAAACACAAAGTACAAATAATTATTGTAGTCTAACAGCATTTCCTTTAACAATCTTACTTTATATTTTGTGTCAAACGTTGTCTGTGCTAATTCGCCACATGTGAAATAAGCTTTCAATTTTTTCCAGTTCACCAACATATTGAACAAAATCTTTCCACGCAGAAGCTACCTAGTAGACGACAGTTTTTCAAATGGAAGAGGAGCAGTTCGTTCTGATTCGAACTCTGTAGATGTGTTCATCACTCTAAACAGTTCTGTATAGGCTTCTCATCTTAAATCACTATGATAAAACCACTGAGGTATTTCTGACAGTTAAAAACCAATATTTGATGGCAGCTTGGCAATTGCTCTACAAATGCAGAGCGCTAATGAATGGCAGATACATCTGAGCTGTTCACAAAAAGGAGACACATCTTTAATTCTGGACCATACGTGTTTGAAGCCCCATCTGACGCAAACCCAATGCAGTTTGTAAGACTCTACCGCACTTTTTGATTTCCTTATCAATCAAATTAATTAAGTTTTCTCCTGTAGCTACTTGCAAGGAAATTAACTCTTTGAGTCCTAAGAAATGCATCATACGTTCATAAGTTCCTATTTAGAGGCCCAATGAACGCAAGATTCGCCGATTTTAGTCTCTCTTGACCACCCCTTGGGCCTCTGATGCTAAACACTCAAAGAGTTAAAGCAAGAAATCCAGTAAACATTTCATTTTTCCTGTCACTGAAAAAACTAACTAAAACGCACAAGTACTTTTGAGTGGAAACGTCAGTAGACTCATCTATAATGATGGCATATTTCTTGTTCCGAAAATCCTCAATAAGGTCATCCTTAAGTGCAGGCGATATAATATTTCTTATCAAGTATAAACATTTAGTTCTATGCAAATGTATGTGCTCCAATGTACTCCCCTGACCATGCGCTCTCATGATTTCACTTAAATGATCATTTGTGCGTATTGCACACTGGCAGGTCATGCTTACAGCAAGTTGCAACTTTGCTGCTTCAACTTGATCATTACTTTGCCTAGGAGTTATTGTTGTAATAAGCTGTGACTGGCTTTTTGACGGAGTTTTCATCCTGTGTTTTTCGGGTTTTTCATGATTTGAAATGCTAATAATTCTTGGTGCAACAGTGCACTGACACAGTTTACAATATGCTGCCTCTGATCCGTCTGAAGATCTTTTGAGCCATGAGTATGTTTTCTTCCAATTACTATTATACTTGCGATTGCTGTCATAAGATGCTTTCCATTTATAGGATGACGTGGCCTTTGGTAAAAGTAATAAAATCTATCACAGATAGAACTAGGTCTATATCCTATTTTCTGTCCTCGAGTAGTTTCTGAACAGTCTGAATCACTTGGTATCAGTGGTGGGTTGTCGTTCCATGTCTCGCATTTATTCTAGTCTAAACATAAATTACAGAGGTTTACAGCAGTCACGATCCGTTTAAGAGGACAGCAAAACAATTTAAAAAAATGGCGCGAATCTCCGTTAGTCCTTACCAGGACATCACAACAAAGTCAAACTGAAATAAAGATTTTAACTGTAGGGCTACATCGCTTTTAGTAAATTTGCGTGTTTATAACAGAGGAACCATGGAGAAAATGTAAGCACATCTTGATAAAAAATACCAGGAAAAACCCAAATATGCCAGAATATGCCAGTTCATTAGCGTACGTCAGTTCAATTTCAAAAATACAAGATTTGTAGAATCTGGCATACAAAATGCCAATATGGCAACCCTGCTTCCCGGCCGGTAACTTCCTAAACTTAATGGAAGGAGATTTCTCTGTTCCAAAAATTCTTGTACCTTACCCACCACTATCTTCTCCAGCACTTTACCAAAGGTGTTTTTGTAGGGTTATATTTCCTAATTCTAAAGCCACTGAGTATTGAATGATCCTTGCCAGGCTTAGGAAATGGAATCAGGTATCTGTGCACCCACTCTTGTGGGACTGAAGCTTGTCCTAATGCTCTGATTAAAACAAGCAGTCATCTCCACCAGGTCTGCCTCGCTCATGCCCGGGTGCAGTGTCTTTCGCCTTTTTCAAAACATGTTTCACGTCTTGCACCTGTATGATGTCTTCATAATGTTTGTTCTTTAAGATGGCTGCCAGATCTACTCTAACTTTATTTCTGTTATCTCCATCATTGTGGTCTGTCTGTGAAATAAACCTTTTCAGGAAAGCCTCTTTGTCTGTGGTTAAGAGCATACCGTCATCTCTATGAATTGTTCACACTACCTTGGGCCGATCTTTCTTGAGCATTTTCCTATGCAACCTCCAAAACTTTCCCAGTGTCTTGTCACCACTGTTTTACTTTTTTGAGCCTCTGCCGCACAGTACTTGAAAAACTTTATCCTATCTTTCTTATCCCTTTCTGTGCCCTAAAATTCTTCCTGTGAGCATAGGGCTTTCTGTCGCACTCTCTTTAAAAGCTTAAATGCAGCTTTTTTCAACTGCCATGCCTGTTTAACCTCTGATGTCCACCATGGAGGCTGCACAAACGTAGCCTTACATGCCCTCTGTCGGAAACGTCCAAGAAGGGTGGGTGTCAAGAAGTTATTATGTAGTAAAACATTTAGACCATCATCATCAGTTTCATTTCTGCCGTTATTGCTCAATGGATAGCAATGTTTAGACGTTAAGCTAAGCGCCATAAGGAGGACTAGTTTTTGATAGATTTTGATCCACTGTTTAGGCGCCGTGGGATGGAATAGTTTTCAATCCATTAAAGCGACGTTAGGAGGAATAGTTTTTGATTTATTTGTCACAGGCCAAAGAGGCCACAGAAACAGCTATTAGTCTTAGACGGTGAAGCGAAGAAACCTGGCCAATCATCAGTTATTAAAAGACCTTGTTTAGTTTTTTAGCGTTCAATCAACAATCAACATCAGTCTGCTGACAGCCTCCACATGAACAACTCGCCACGTCTCGATCGCAAACACGCAGCCCGATTATCGATAGTCTCCGCTTACCATTGAGTTGAGATATATGAGGAAAATAGTGATAGTGGGAGTTAGTTGCTTCACTGCTACTAGTAATAAGTCTACTGTGATCGTTTAGCAAAGTTTGCTTACCATCCAGACTCAGTCGCTTAAACCTTTTCGGCTTGATCTGTCAGAATCGGTACGCTATAGTCAGGACATTGATCGCTAAGTACCTATACGGCTTGATCTGTCCGGCTGGCTACCTGAGGAAAGGCATCGATCGCTTTGAACTGGTTCGGTGAACGGTCCGGCTTGGTTAGCTGCCAGCAACACGATCTACACAAGTGACCAATGTTATATTTCCAAGGACGTCACAGAAGCCTTGGTCTACAGGAAAATATCGAGCCAAGAAACACCAGAGGAAGGAACAATGCCCTAGGTAATTATAATCCACCTTATTAACACTTTAAACCGTGACTTGGGGCGTGCGTTTAACCTCTAAAAACAATCGTAAACTTCACCAACTACCACAGAAAATGGAAACTACGCGTAGAACGAGGGCCAGTTCAAAAACCGACACACCAGATTCGCCAGCACAGAGGGCCGCTCCCCTAGGAGCTGCCCTTTCAGTGGCCCCTGAAGCTACCACAGTAGTGGCGCAAGGTCCCCACCCCCTCCCCCGCATACACAAGGAACAGCAGCCTGGGACCAACACCCCAGACATCATGCAGTGCACACGCTGCATTAAGGCATGGCACACAGCCTCGTCTTACCGCAGCAGCCTCTCGTGCAGATAATGTTCTTGGACTCACGATTTCAAGGAGTGCCGCTAGCCAAAATTGACACTAATTTCAAAATGCCGAACAGCAGCCGCAAGTGCTCCAACTGTTCCGGTGCACACGGCGCGAGATACATGGGATGCCCGTATCTCCAGCATTGCAAGAAGGCACTAACAACAGCCCACGAAATTGCTAGAAAGAGATACGAGGCACCCAGGTTTCCAATAGCACCAAAGCAACCAAGAGGGAAGTCAACAAAACGCACATCGGAAAGACGAGTGGATAAGGCGATCACAGCCACAAAGGACCCTGAAATTTCGCTACAAATTTCTGAAATTTTAGCTGAAATCAGATCTCTCCACAAAGAAAAGGTTGACGCTACCGATGCCAACGCCGACAGAACACAATTGCTAGACCTGATATCGCAGATGCGTGACGAAATCAAAGCCTTGAAAGAAGACAGACAAGAACAAGTCTCACAGCAAACAAAGTGGCTAGCAGAGGCTGAACAAATGCAGAAAACCTGCTAGAAATGACTCTGAATCTCCAAGCAGAAAAATCAGCAGAAGAGACCCGCCGACAAGAAGAAAGGGAGGAGAGAAGAAAGGAGACTGCAGTACTCAAGGAAGCCCGAGAATGCGCTTATAAAGAAGTCGCCCTACTGGTTCAGACAAAAGCAGAAGCCGGAGCTGCAGTGCTGGCGGCTAGAGAAGGAAAGAAAGGCCTCCAGCAAAGTTGTAAAGAAACCAAGTATCAGCAGGGCCGACAAATTCACATCCACAGACAATATAACGCAGACGGTCGACACTAGCACAGCCACCGAAACCGAAATCACAGCCTCAGAAGCAGGAACAATAACTGATGACGAAATCCTTAAGAGCATGGAGGCCAACTTTAAAGAAATGCTCCGAAGCGCGAACGAAAAGATATTCCCACACAGACTGGAAGCGTCATCACTCTCAGTGCACCTTTACAGTGACCAGAACAGGGTGAGCAAAGAGTTTCGAATGCCAAGAGCTGAACACATAAAAGCGCGTGTTATTAGACACAAACTATTCGAAGAACTAAAAGAAACCTTAGCCAAAATAGTGAAAAGGAGAGAAGAGGTACGGAGACTAACAATAACAACCGATGATGAAGCGGAGAAGAAGAGGAGACTAACACACCACCAAGGCACAAGTAGTACAAGCGAGGCAAACGGTGACGCCTCCAGTACTAGAAGCCGCAATGTCCCTCCCCTGGATAGCCAGCACCACCCTACCGGAGCCCCACCCACCCGCTCCAGTCCTATAGGCGATCAACTACGCAAATGCCATTGAGCTAACCAAAAATTTTAACTTAGTATATTTTCAGGAATAAGAAGACAACGGAAACTACCACAGGCCATACGACGTTCCGAAGCAGATAGCAGAGGGCATTGCACCTAAGGGGACCAGCACTTGGGAATTCAGTCTCTCTCATGCCACCCCACCCCAAATGTATTATAACAAATGCCTTTCACTTTTATTTCAGACCAAGGGACCTCAACCCACCAGGAGTGGAACCCATCTCTCTCATTCTTCTTACCTAACTGTCACATCTCCTGGCACATTCGAGCAAATTACCTCTCTCGTTTACAACCTACCTTACCTCCACTATTTCTCCACACTCCGTGGGGGGGGGGGGGATAAAAACGGGCTGACCACCACAACAGATTGTGATGGCCCTGGTTGTCATGAAAAGGAGAATTGTTAGAGACGTTGTGACCCGGTGTTTGTTTGGCTTTTCCCGGCGGCTTTGCAGAACGGCAACCAAGCAGCAACAGGGCACCAGCACAGCGATCAGCATTGAGACGGTTAAAAAGAAGCAGCTGTATACGCCAAGCAAAAAGAATATGTAGACAAACTCCTGACCTTCCAGAAATTGGTTGTCCACTTAAAACTATTCCGGAACAAATCCCATGGAGAGAAAAATGCAAACTAACAGTGCACATCCAGACAAATGTGAAAGGGATATTTGACAAGAAAGAGCAAGATAGTGTACAACGCAGAATGGCCACCCTCAGTTATATTGATGAAGAATACCCACAAGAACAATGGGTCAGAGTCTATACAGATGGGTCCGCAGAAAGTGCAGTTAGAAATGGAGTGTACATCGAATTCCCAGATGGTACTAGGGATAAGTCCAGCGTACCAACCGGAAAGTACTGCCATAACTATGAGCTATCAAGACAGCAACAAAGAAACTGATAAATACCAATCTTGGCTCACAGTATGTGGTAATGCTGACAGATGTTAAATCAGTACTTGAAGCACTCCAGTCTAGGAAACTACCAGAATTGCAAACACTGCTGACACAACTCAGCCTTCAGCGAAGAGTCCTAATGCAGTGGATACCGTCTGATTGTGGAGTGCCTGGAAATGAGAAAGCTGATCAACTGGCAGTTGAAGGTGCGACAAAAGAGCAGCCGGATGTACCAGTCACATACCACCAAAAGAAAAGAATAATTAAATCGATTAAGAAACCACCAGCCCCAGCACAAGACGACTATTTTATTATGGACAGACCAGAACAAGTCATTATACTCCGCCTCAGAACAGGACACAACCGATTACGTAACCATATGTACACAAAATTCAAGATAGGTGTATCAGCCATGTGCACCTGTGGAAATGTGCCCCAGACATCAGAGCATGTACTCCAGGACTGCACCGATTTTGACACATTAAGGCAAACCTTTTGGCCAGAAAGAACAACAGTGGAATGTAAACTCTATGGACCACTGAATCAACTAACAACGACAGTGAAATTTATACAAGAGAAAAAATTCTGTTATAGACAACTTATTTCAGGCGAACGAAAGAAGAAGTAGAAGATTGTACGGTTTTAGGTTTAAATCTTATTGTAATGTGTTTACGGCTTCAGTTATTATTGAAGCGCACGCAACTGCTTCAGTTATAATTACAGCACACGTACAGCTTCAGTTATAAATAAATTGCACCTAACAGCTTCAGTTGTAAATAAAATGCATAGAATGGCTTTGGTTATAATTAATGTGCACGTAATGACTTCAGTTATAATGAAAGCGCAATGAACTGCTTCAGTTATAATTAAAGCTCATGTAACGGTTTCAGTTATAATAAAAGCGCACGTTACGGCCTTAGTTATAATTGAAGCGCACGTAACAGCTTCAGTTATAATTAAAGCACACGTAATGGCTTCAGTTATAAATAAAGCGCATGTAACGGCTTCAGTTATTTATAACTGAAGCGCACGCAACTGCTGCAGTTATTATAAAAGCGCACGTTACGGCCATAGTTATAATTAAAGCGCACGTAACGGCTTCAGTTATAATTAAAGCACACGTAATGGCTTCAGTTAAAAATAAAGCGCATATAACTGCTTCATTTATAATTACAGCACATGTACGGCTTCGGTTATAAATAAAGCGCATGTAACTTCTTCAGTTATAATTACAGCACATGTACGGCTTCAGTAATCACTCTCAAAGAATTTTGGAAAAATCGCTTCCACATCATTGCCTGCCTCAAGATGATCGACAAGGCGGGGGAAGGAGTTACCAAGAGAACCCTAACTTTTGCTCAGAAGAAGCTTTGGCTGGAGAGCTTTGTTCTTTGTGACTTTGAGGTGTCGAGACAGTAGCTGAGGAAACTGTAGTCAACGAGATTGTGTCTTTGGCCACTATCATGGGATTGTAGGTGGATAACAGTGATATCGAAGAGCTTGTGAAAGAGCACAGCTAAGAACTGACCACCCAAGAGCTTATGGAGTTGCATTGTTTCACAGCAAGAAGTTTTGGAGAAAAGTTTGTCAGAGGAAGAGGAGGTAACAGAAAAGCAACAATCTTCTGGCGAAAAAAGAGAAATGCTGAAAGCATGGCAAATTGTTGCATCTTACATTATTAAGCCTCACCCTAATAAGGAAGAGCGCTATGCGCATTGCAAATTCAATTAATGATAATGCTGTGTAGCATTGTCGCCAAATTTTGAATCGTCAGCAAAAAACAAATGTCTCTGGACATCTTTCTAGTTAAAAAAAAATTATTATCTGTGTATCATAATTATTTTGACTTTTTTCTGCAAATTGAATTCACATTCCAGGTGGGTTCGTTCCGCATTTGAAGAACAGATGAAGATGATTCACTCTCCTTAACAATATGCATATAATTTTCTTTGAATAAACGTTATACATAGCATTTTGTGATTACTTTTTTCATGGAACGCATTATCGTATTTTACATTATTTTATATGAGAAAACTTGTTTCACATAACGAGTGTTTCGCTTAACGATTATGATTCTAGAACGAATTGTGCACGTTAAGCCAGGTTCCACTGTAATCTCATTCCTCTTCTTCTTCTTGTTCTGCTTTTTCTTTTTCCTTCTCCTTTTTTGTCACTCTTCCTCCTTTGAGTTTCTCTTGGGGAGGGGATGTAGCTCCCACCATCTGGACACCGTATGTTTCCTAAAAAATAGTTTATGAGTGCGGATGTCACAGAAAGACCATGCAGGTGACACAAAAATACAATCTCCTTCTTATTTTTCTCATTCATCCTATCTCTCTCCATCTATGTGAGTTTCTCTTGGGAATAGGAAGTAGCTCCCACAGTCTGCAGACCTTATGTTTCCTAAATATATTTATGAGTGCAAATGTCAAAGAAAATTCATGCATACTACACAGAAATACAATCTCTACACAGAAATACAATCTCATTCTTCCTCTTTGTTCTCCTTTATTGTCACTCTTCGTCTGTTTGAGTTTCTATTCAAGAAGGGATGATGCACACCTTATGCTTCCTTAATAAGTTTATGAGTGCAGATGTCAAAGAAAGATCAGTCTACACAGAAATACAATCTTATTTTTTTTCTTCTTCTTCTCCCTTTTCTTCTCATTCGTCCCCCTTTATTATCTCTCTCCATCTGTGTGAGTTTCTCTTGGGGAGTGATGTAGCTCCCACAGTCTGCACACCTTATGTTTCCTAAATAAGTTTATGAGTGCGGGTGTCAAAGAATAATGACACAGTCTACACAGAAATAGGAACAGTTTAATTGTTTATGTTAAAACAAATGCGTGATAACCAAGGACTCAAATGAATATATCCCTGAAGAGGCAGCATTTTGTTCATATTAACTGAGGGTTTTTGTTAAGTGAGTTTGTGTCAATGTTGTTTTACTGTACTGAAACCGTTAAAATTCACTAAATTTAATGGCTGGCGAATCATGGAAACTTTCCCAGATCTGTGTTGAATCTCTGTGTCCAAGTATTTTATAAAATTGTGTGTGATACAAAAAGGATTCAGGATTCTTTGGTCTTTCTCTTATCTAAGTCTATGCTAGCCTTCACACACGGTGGTAGTATTCATTGCAGTATTTTTTTTTTTAAACTTTTCTTGTCATGATCAGAAATCCCGACAACTTCCATAAGATTGTATATTGTTTGGGCAGTCTCAACTTGTGCTTTTGCAGAGCTAATGCTACTCAAGACAGATTCCTACAACATAATGCAAAATATTGTCAAGCTCACTGAAACCCTGCAATTATTACTACAGCTGAACATTGCAGCTATTAGCCCTAGTGTAAGCAACAATGTGCACTGTTTTCTTCTGGCAGCCGACAGTCCATTACATTTCTTCAGTAAGGCTGTGCCCCTCAAAGATGTGCATCAGTTACTGTCTTCATTCCTTCTCTAGCAACTAATGTTTCAGCAACAATGACCATTCTCAGCAGCTCTGCTGTGGGTAACAGAGTAAAACTTAGTGGCCTCGTAGTTTCAGAAAACAAGCGTGTACACTGTTCATGGTAGTGGGTGCAGACAGTGAGAATCCATTATGAACAGTATTGAACAGCTTTGGTGAGGATCCTGTCTTAGATTAGAATGTCTGACAGATAAAGCTGATATGTCAAATTGCATGATGTACCGTTTAATAAATTACCAGAAGTGTAATATTCAATTGTCATTAACACATTAAAAAAAAAAAGAAATTAAAAGCTTTAACCACAAATTATTTACAGCAAGGCATAATGAGTAAAATCATTTAATAACTGCAATAACATGTGATCTGCACAAATCTTGCAGCTCTAGGACGTTACGGTTTATTGACACTAGAAGTGTCAGAAGTGCCCTGTTACAAAGGTGCAGTTTCATTATCACCCTGGATGAACACGCCTGGTAACTGTCTGAGGACACTGCCATGTAAAAAGCCTGCCTCGTAGATATGCCAGGCATTATGGAAGCCCACATTCATGGAATACTGTTGCTGCTTGTCTCACCACTGCTTGCCATTCAGTATTGATGTTACTCAGCATCTGAGGATGACATATTTAAACTGCATTAACTTTAATCAAATGAACAATTATAAAACAAACAACAGCAGAGGCAACAAGATCAATATAAAATGAAAATAAAATGGTAAAATAATAAGGTTTCTGTTTATGTGTGAGTGTGCACACATGCATACCCACAAACAATAAAATGAACATATTTAAGCAAATGTTACACAATCATTTTATAAAATAGATCAAAATTTGAAATTAGATGTAGACTTTGAAGATTTTGGAGCAGGTTAATAAAAAAAACAGGTGAAAGTGAGTGAAAACTGGTAAATACCCAGATACCTGGGCAAATGTCAAAACAAACCCCTGGTCTGAGCTGAAACTAGGCACACTAACTCCTCACATTTGTCATTTGAAGTATGTAATGGATGTTATACTGTGAAGCACAATGCAACATAGCTTACTATCAGGATCTGTTGGTCCAACGATTTGCCAGAATAAAAGACAAGTCAAAGGTCAGGATCTTGATGTTAAAGGAAAAAACATCCACAGAAATATACTGAGAGATGGACCCAGAGTTTCATCATTCATGCCCTTGTATGATTTAGTTAAAAACAAACCTGGTGTAGATAGTTTCAGTATGGTTACTCAAATATTACTGATCTGCCAAAATCTTGGAGGTCATCCTCAGAGTGCAAAAAATGGAAATGCAGTTATAGTAAAGAAAATCAATGACAACTGATTGAGGTTCCAGCTTCACTGCCAATGGGTCAGCCCATAACTGCTTTAATCCTTCCTGTGCCAGTAAAACCATACAAAATGTCTATCAGTGACCCATAAGAAAAACTGAAACAGACAGCAGTCTCAACAAATCCAACTGCTTGCACATGCATAACATGCATAAGATAGCCGTTACAGGTGCCAAGACAAACAGTCTGTCTCTAGACTGAAGCAGCAAGCACAACAAACCAGCAGGTGCACATACATTAGTGCATAAAGGACACCACCAATTCCATGGCAACCAGCCACCTGCCATTTGTTTTTTCTTCTGTTGAATATGCAATTTACAACACTCATCTCCAGGAGCACGGACAATAAACATCCCACATGAAATCACATGCCTGTGTGTTACTGGGGCCCTCAAAGAATAAGAGGCGGATGTACTGATCTACAGATATGGGTCCGTTGTATGGGGACAAAAAAGTGCATGGGCATTTACTGCGTGCTCTGCAGGCAGAACAGACCAGGAGGCCAGTGGTGCCTTCTGTATGACTACTAGTAGCATGACAATGGCAGTGATGGCAGCAACACGAAGCTTTCATGTGGCTAGCGTCGCAGGACTATTCTCACACGTGTGTTCTGCGTGATTCCATAAGCATGATCTGGCGGGTCGAGGAGGCCTTTGTTCGCAGACAGTGGATCGAGTCTTAGCAAAACTCCACTGCGCGTGGAGTTACCTTCATCTTTGTCCCAGGGTTATAAGGTGTTTTTGGCAATGAAAGAGCTGATAGATTAGCTGGCTCTGCTTTAGTTCCAGAAGGCTGGCCCATGGATCATGCAGACACTGTTAATGCCATTAGAGAGGTAGGACGATCAGAGGTTTTTGGGAGCAGCACATTAAACACCTTTGCCAAGAGTGCAAGAATTAGGAGTAAAGATCGGCACAGCCAGGCACAAGAAGTACACCAGACGCACAAGAAGTCTTGTTAACCAACATAGGACTGGGACTATCAACCACTGGACGCCGATGTATATGTTGAAGGGGGAACATTGAGTACCTATGGGCATGACTGGAGTGCTGTGATGATAACCCAAATCAAAACTAAAAACTCAAAAGAATAACAGTGCACTCTACCACGCATGTAAAAAAGGAGGTATTAAGGGTAGTGCTGGGCTCGGCTACATTATACTGTAAAACCAAAAGCCACAACAGCCACCCAACCATGGACAAGTAAAACAAGAGAAGTAAGCAATACCTAGCCAACAAAGACAGTGGAAAGCTCTTCCAATAGAAGAATGATGACACAGTGCAGGAAAAGCTGAAAGGAGTCTGGATCCTAGATGCATCTCCCTTCATCTAGAAAAATCTCTACAATTTGCACCTAGAATGTTACAGCTTTATACAATGTGTCAAGGGAAGCAGAGATAGCAAGAGAAATGAGATATTATAGGATTAGTATTTAAGGATATGCAAAACTAGAAAACAATTATCCCCACAGTGAAGGAGTGCTCCTGGTGTTACTGAGTAAAGCAAAGAGGGGCACTAATAGAATGGAAAGCACAGTTATAGAAAAAATAATAAGTGTCATTCAGATTAACCCCCAAAAGTGAAAATGTCAGTAATACATATTACACACCAATAAATGATAAAGATGAATTAGTTAAGGAGGAATTGTACACGCAACATCAAAATTTTAATAAGTCCTCAAAGAAAGGGCAATATACAAATTGTAATGGAGAACCTAAAAGTTAAGATAGGTTTAGACAATACTGGTAATGAAGAGATTGTGGGAACAGATGATAAGGTATAATGAAAATAGAGAATTAATTTTTTGCAGTAAACCAATACGCTGTTATCAGCAGAAGTGTTTTCCCCATATAGAAGAATACACAAGGCTACAGGGGAATTAATGGTCATTAAGAACCTTTTATCAGAGACATATACAATTCCTTTATCTTGTTCCCAGACCTATTACTTAATTAAGACTAACCAAAAATTGTACCTTGATTTCTTTATCCTGAGATATTCTACCTTATTTTGATTTCTAGGGTTGTAATATATTTTGCAACAGTTAGCTGAAGGGGTACACTGAAGCCTTCTGGGAAAAAGATATAGGAATTGTATAAGTCTCTGATAAAAGGGAATGAAAAGATAAGGTGTGGATGGCGTAGGAAGTCATTAAAACAAATCGAAGATAACAAAAAGCAAAAAGACAGACATAAACAATAGCAAAACTAGAACTGCTAGAGCTCATGCAAATACAGATAAGTTAATATAAAAGTAGGGGGGAAAAAGAATGGACAAAATGAAAATATTGAGACAATCTAGCACAAGAAGTAGAGACTGCATCAGCGAAAGGAAACCTTAGACCTTTATAGTGTCACAATGAAAGCAGTGGGGAAATACAGTCAACCAATTGGATAAATCAAAAATAAGTCAAGAAAATATTCCCACCAACACTAAAAATCAAATGGACAGATGGGCTGAACACTAAAGAACTTCTGAATAGACCAGCCCCAAAGTATCTCCAGATTTCCAGCCTTTCAAAATGAAACGATATAAACTGCAAGACATCTTAAGAGGAAATTAGGAAAGCTATCAATCTCCTGAAGATAGGAAAGCTGCAGGACCAGATGATACCCCAGAAAAGTTATTAAGGTCAATATAAACACATCTACAGAATGGCTACACAAATTATTCAGTAAAGTCTGGGAGATCAATGAAATACCATCAGACTGGAGAGAAGGATATCTTGTGAAACTGCCCCCCAAAGGTGGCCTGCAGGAGTGTGAAAACTATAGAGGATTATCTTGCTGTCAGCTGATGAAAAACATTAAATAGGATTATTTTGGAAAGATTAAAGAATGCCACTGATAATATGCTAAGGGATAAAGTCAGATTTTTGACCAAACAGATACTGTAATCTAGTTTTAGCATCATAGCAAACGGGTCACTCCATAGTTGCCCCGCTCCTGTACCAATGTAAACATACAGAATGTCAATCACTGTCCTTTGTGGATAAATTGACACAGACTGCCATCTCAGCATGTCCACAAGCATACACACACATTAAAAACATAAGGCAGCCATCAGAAGTGCTAACACAAACAGTCTGACATTAGAAATGAAGTTCATCATTGACTGAAGCAGCAGTTACAAACAAATCAAAAGTTGCCTACGTGATTAATTTTAATCACACAAGGCACTCCCAATCCAGTGGCAAAGGGCCACTCACCATTTTCTGAATCTAAAGTTCACACCATGCTGGTCACAGTCGAAAAACATTCCAAATTAAATTTGCAGCTCACGGTGTCGCATTATGCACTCAACTCCGTAGCTGGATGACAAAACTATATCCTTTCAGTCTATAAATAGAGGAAAATGCAACGGCCACCATCTGTCAGAAGCCAAAATTTGTCATGATAAAAAAACAGTGAACGTGCCTAAGCTCCATTCTGACCGGAAGCCTATACATAACAGTGCAAAGTATGGGACTAAACTCACTACTTTATATTGGATTCATGGACTTTGAAAAAAACATTTGACAGCACTGACAGGGAATTTCTCTGGAAACTGATGAAGCACTATGGGATACCACAGAAAATTATTTACTTAGTAAAGGCAACATATTAAGACATAAAATGACACATTCATCATGAGGGAAAATTTTGCAACAGCTACCACCATGAATGGAATTCAATGTGGAACCCAACAAAACAGCCTGGGGATGACATTTCACTCACTAAATCAGATGCAAGATATATTATTAAACACATTTTATGAGAGATCACAACAGTTAGGTCTAAAAATATAAAATAGAAAGAAAAACACATTGAGAATAAATTAAACAGCAATCCAAATTCACTTGGTCCATTGGATTAGTGGCGAGAGCAAGGTTCATTGTGTGAAAGGAGACAGCCTTGAGCAAGACAGACTAAGAGACCATAAGTCTTGTACTGCGCATAATTGCTACATTAGGACCACAACCATGATTTAAACAAAATTATGACAGAGGATAGAGCTAGTATAATAAAACAATAAAAATAAAGAATGTAACACAACAGAAAACACGCTAAACTGAGTTCGTTCCAGCACTCTTCTTCTACATTCTAAAACTGACAGAGACTTCTTTTTCGCATTCACTGGCTGTAAATTCCAGCAGAAAGTTCTGGCTGTTCCTTCATGTCTGGATCTTAGTCTTACATGACCTGTGTTTTGCATGCACATCTGTTTGACACTTTTGGATTTTTGTATGCAGACTGTTGGTTCCTCCCATGCAGATGCACTCTGACTTTGAAAAGCACCTCTAATTAGATGATCTGTATGGACACGCTTGGAGAGAGGCAGTGGATCTTCCACCACAATGTGACCCCGGAACTAACACAGGATGAGAGAGAAAGAAGGTCACTAGTTTAAAATATTAATAATAATGTTCAGTGCAGTCAAACCTTTTTTCGGATCCAAGTAAACAGGCTCCAGTTTGAGATATTTGTTAGTGACAGTCACAGACTTGATCTGCTTGCTGTTTCTTTGTGAAGAGTCCTTGGTCGCTTTAGCACCTGAAATGGTGTTAAGTCAGAAAATAAACATACCAAAGCCAATGTTAAACATTTATGGCACCAAATAACACTAATATTCAGCTGTGGAAAACAATAATCACCAAACATCTTTGGGCTGTTGTATAAGGCTCTGACCTGTTTTAGGATGGAAAATTTGGGAGCCCATATCAGTGAAACTAAATGTATCAGAGTATCTGTACATAACAATACAGCTAATGTTTTCCAGAACAGGGTTCATAGCCAAATTTACCAATCAGCTTCCAGGCTCTTCAAGGTCATTTTCAAGGTATCCTTAGTTTTTTTCAAGGTTGTCTTGGAATAATACTGAAACAAGGTATTTTTGCCTTGTTTAAGGATATACTGACCACACAAGGTACATTCATTTGTGTGTATTTATGTGGGTTTTCCAGCACAGATAGTATTTTTACAATTTCTTTCTAGAGTTGGTAGCAGAGTGAGCAAATTTCAGTCCTATCTGTTCTAGACCTAGTACCTGAAGGAGAAAGAAAGAGAGAGAGTCATACAGAGAGGGAAGAAGCCAGATTTGAGGTAGAGTAGAAGAGACAGTGTGAAAGATTCAGTGTAGACAGATTGGGTAAAGGAATAGGTAGGAAGAGATGGACAGATAAAAAAAAATGACAAAGAGGGAGGGATTGAGACATGATGAAGAAGAGTGGGAGAGTGAGAGCGAAAGAAAAGAGGGAGACAAATACAGAAAAAGAGACATGTAGATACAGAGATGGGCAGATGAAAATAGGAGGAAGAAGGGAAAGAAACAGAGATTTGGAAGGAGGAAAAATATGACAAAAAAGAGCTGGGGTGAGGGCAACAGAGGGAGAGTGAAGGGACAGGAAGAGAGGGAGATGCAGACAGAAAGGCAGAAGGCAGAGGGATAGTATAAAGAGGAAAAAATACAAAGGGATAGAACCGAAGAGAAAGAATAAATGCAGAGCTAGAGAATGGGAGGGAGGTATAGAAAAAAGGAAGTGATGGAAAGAGGCAAAAACACATAAAGCAAAAGGGAGAGAGAGAGAGAGAGAGAGAGAGAGAGGGAGGAAGTCAGTGACAAAGAAAGATAGAGGGGCGGGTAGGGAGACAAGACAGAGAGTAAAAATATGCCAGAATTACTAACAAAAACCTAGCCAGCCAAATGTTGAAACCCCAACCACAACACAATTTCATGTGTTTTGGACACATCCACTAGGAAAAGACAGTTATGGGGAAGCAAAGCAAATTTAGAAAAATCGAGAGGAAAAAAGCGGGGGGGGGGGGGGGGGGGTTGAGAGAGGAGAGCTTAAGTTAAAATAGAGAAAATGAAAGAGGGTGAAGAGGACAAAGAAGAGAGGGGGCAGGAGGAAGAGCACGAGAGAACGGAGTGAGGAAAGGAAAAGAGGAAGGATGGAGAGAGAAAGGAGAAGAGATGGGTAGAGGAGTGAAAGATCAAAGGAAGAGAAGGGATGAGAGAAGGATGATATAGTGGGGGGCGGGGTGTTAAGAACACATCAATCAGCAAGTCCTTTATAGAACGCTGCTCTCCTCAGGGCAAACCTGAAAGTATCCCTTTCCCTAGCCAAGCTTTCCAACAATACACGCACTTTGAGAACAATGAGCGCCAAAAAACAGAATTTGGAAATCTAAGTGACATCACTTTTCCAGTCCTCACAGTCTCCTAATGTGAAAGCGGTTGTGGTCCATAAACAACAGCGCTGACCCCCTTCCCCCTCCTGCCCCATCTTTGTCTGTCCACCTGAGTTCCATTTCTTACACTGTCTCAAGACTGGTGGACCTGGGAGCCAAGGTCAGTTCTGGAAAAAAAGGAAAAATTCTGGCCCATCAGGACCCCAACCCCCGACTTTCCCATAGTCACACTATTGGCAAATAGTTCAGGATAACCGTGGATACCAGTTTCACTTCTGATTCTTTCATTACAAAAATGGGCCGGGAGGGGGGGGGGGGGGGGGGGGAGAGGGAGATGGTTATGAAATTTGGTGAAGGGTGTTGTGGAAAGGGGGAAACAGAGGAGGTGAGGACAGCGAGAGAGAGAGAGAGAATAAAGATTAAGGAAAGAAAGTCGGGAGAAAAAGAACGGAAAGGGGAAAGAAAAAAAAAGATACAAAAGGAGAAGAAGAGAAGATCGATCAATTGCCCTCCCCCCTCAACGACCACAAACATTTACAACGAATGTAGCCACACACACACACACAAAAAAGCCTAACTTAGGCGCATCTACCTATTGCTGAAAACGACATCAATGCATGCTGTACATTTACCAGAAAAGATCAATAAACAAAGAAAAAAATCTGAGAGGAAAGGGAGGGGTGGGGGGGGGGGGGAACTGGGAAACAGGAAAGGAGAGGGTAAAAGGAAAGGCAGAGAGAAAGAGAAGAAAATGAAGACTAGAGGAGAGAGAGAAAGAGAAAGCAGGAGACTGGAAGGAGTGGGCAAGAGGTAGAAGAGTGAAAGAGGGAAGGAGAGAGAGAGGTGAGAGAAAAGAAGAGGGAAGCCAAACATCAAGTCTGTCTCTATATAAACAGCTAAAGTCGGACGTGCCAAACACACTGCAAAGATAAAACATAAATAGAACTGGGAAATCCAGCTGACATCACTTTGCTAGCCCCACCATCTCCCAGTGTATTCATGGCTTCTAGAAACAAAGGCACACAAGGTGCTGCTTCCTCCCGCCCCATGCCATACAGCTGCTGTCTGCATGTATCCATGGGCTGCAACAAAGCTCGTCCTTTCCTAGCCCTTAACAAGCCATTTCAGTTGAAAATGGCCGATAATCAACTGCCCAAACACTGCAAACGACCTTAAATATCCAAAATAAAGGTAGCCAAAAATAGCCAAAATTAATAGCCAAATGACCCAAAATTGCCAAATAACCAAAAATCACAGGGTTTCCACGATAGTTCGTTTTACTTCAATTCTACCATTGCCGTGGTCAAAATTCTAGGTTTACCCAGGTCAGTATGTCATTTCCAAGGTCCGATTCCTGGTTCAAGGTCAAGGTCAAAATTTTCTGGAAATTCAAGGTCGCTACAAACCCTGCCAGAAGCAAGTACAAACACAGAAACCAAAACTATTCTCAGAAGCACCACATACCTGGCTTTTCCTCCACTTCCAAAAACAAATGTGAAC
Source organism: Candidula unifasciata (assembly GCA_905116865.2). Classification (NCBI taxonomy): domain Eukaryota; kingdom Metazoa; phylum Mollusca; class Gastropoda; order Stylommatophora; family Geomitridae; genus Candidula; species Candidula unifasciata. Next base: position 22,926 of record CAJHNH020005018.1, read on the forward strand.
CAAGGGTGTCTGTGAACTGTCCGGTGAACAAATGCCCATTAATCTTGACTAGTGGCTTCTCAGTTGACAGTCCCTGCAAATACAAAGTTTCATTTAAAAACATTTTAGGACAATTTACTTAGTTCAGCAATTACTTTCAAAATAGACAACAACTATTACTGTCATTACTGCCTGCATTAGCACTGTTACCTGCAAAAGCTGGAGATCTGTGACAGATACAAAAATATGACAATATTTATGGAAACGTTGAGTAATATCAAGACGATAAACTATGCTAACAGGAGTTTAAAATTTTCCAGGGGTTCCAAATACATTACAAACAGAACAAATGACAATGAATAAAGGTTAAATTATTATTAAAGCTACCCAAACCCCAATCTAGCTAAAAAAATACTACCTCACAACCCTCATATTTTGATCTCAGCATTAATTTTTCAAAGAGAGTGCTAAAATGTTACAGAGAACCTGTTCTGCTGTATGGCAATAAATCTCAGAATGTCACTGAACAAATTAAGAAGAATTGGGAAGCAACATAAATGTGACAAATATTACGAACACCTTGGACGGCCAAAGTAATAACAACAATTGTTTGAAAGAAGTTAATGAAAGTAGATCTTTGGCCACATAATGAGAAGAGAGGCTTTGGAAAACATCGTGACAACTGGAAAGATCAGTGGAAAGAGGGGTGGAGGCAGACCAAGAGAGATGATGCTGGATGGCCTGAAATGATGGCATCGAGTGATATCATCAAGAGAGCTGTTCCAGGTAACCAGTGATCGTGATCTGTGGAAATGCATGAGCGCCTACACCACTTGGCAGGGCAAATGATAATGACAATGAATAATTTTCCATTATCTGAAATCCTGGATTGTATCATACAGTGCTGAAAATATACATCATTCCCAGGCTGTCTTTTTTAAAGGGTAATGTGACAGCTATGAACAAAGAGATATGTTCCTAGTGGAGATTTCATAGAACAAGTCTGATTTTCTCTGTGTACTTTGCAAAGGCTAAGACATAAAAAGGCTCTCAGTGCTAGCCGCACAAAATTATGTGGATCAACCCTGTTCATCTGATGGAAGCTGTGATGATGACTGACTGTATTCAGAATTTTTATGTGATTCCCATATTAACATGTTGCCTGTTGAGGTGGCGTAAGGACACATTATAAACTCCACATGAGCTTTAGTATAATCAATCTGAAAATCAGAGGGAACAAAGCTCCCAAGGTTGGTGTCAAGTCAATATAGAAGCTATTTCTCTTTCCCGGCTAAAGTGACTATTTAATCTAATTATAGAGCTGGTACAATGTCTGAAACTGTCTGGCTTTAAAAAAAAATCAGAAGTAAATGCTACTCTTAGAAGGTAAAAAAAAAAACTGAAATTATTTCATATGAAAGTACATTATGCACAAAAAACAACCATTAAATACAACATAGCATCTAGGACATTTTAATAAGGAAGCTGAAACAGACATAATTTGAAAACTATTTGATACATACACGCAAGCATGCACACACATGGTTACCAAGTAAAAAATTACAAGTTTCAGATCAGGTCATTATTTTTCTCCTACTTTTGCAATTTTGTGTAATTATTTAGATATTTATTTCTCAGTCTTCTTGCTTTTTCCACACCCAATTTGTGTCATTAAATAATAGTTGCTAATATCATTATGTTAATAATGACAGCATAAAATAATATTTGCAAATTATAAATTGTACTTTGGCATTCCACTCCTGTGTGCGTTCCGGGGCCCTTTTTAGGGTGGGGAGATGAATAGACCCCCCACACCCCTCTCTTTCCTAAACGAGCATGTCATAAAAAGTGACTAATCAGGGGTGTTTCCTTCTAAGTCGGAGTGCATCTGCCTCAGTGACAGGAAGCCAACTGTCTGCATATAAATAATTCAGATCTGTCAAACAGATGTCAAAGCAAAACTCAAGTTCTTGAACAAGAGCAAAGTCCAGAAGTGGACAAACAGCCAGAACTTTCCACCAGAGTTTACAGCCCGTGAATGCCAAAAAGAAGAATGTTTGAAACAACAAATGATTGTTTTATAAAAGCCACATCAGGACAAGACAGACAGTATTTTAAAATCTCGTTATGAGTTGAGGAGGCTTGGAGTATACTGTGACAATGAGGAAGACTCAAGGTTTCACAGAGTGGTCAACAGAGGAAGAAAATACTAGCTGACAGAGAGTAGAGAGGCACACTTGACCATGGCAGACAGCATTACAATACTGATAATAGTTGCTGAGAAAGAATGTGACTGCTTGGCAAACAAACAAGTGATGACTATGAATATTTTATTGTTAAACTGTATAAATACTACACAAGTTTTACCAGAATCTGAAAGTATGAGTCTCCCTGTCTTCTGCCATCAGCATGACCACCACTTGGCAATTCCATCATCATCGTGACTTCCTGTTGCAACAAAACAGATCACGTAGAAACTATATGTGGATATCAATCAAATATAATGCTGGCAATAGTGAAATACATGGAAGGTTCATGTTTACTTTAAAAAAAACCACTAGCTGGAACTTATAATAGCAATTCAATTTTTCAATTCAATTTAATAATTAGAAAACCCAAAGGAAAAATTAATTAATTATGGCATGTCTGATTTTGATATTGACATTTCTGAATCCACACCGTGTCTATGATGATGCTCATGTATTGCATTATTTTGTGTATGATCTGTGAGTGTGAGTGAGACAGGATAACTAGTTAGTCATCGTTATCAGGTGCCTTGTCGACTGGCGTGGGCGATTATGCCTCTCCATAATCTGCAATCTCCTGCAGCATGTATCAGTTCGTGTGCCGACACACCTCCATGCCATGCAACAAGACTGTCGAGCATCTTCTTTCGTTGTCTTCCTCTATCTCTCCTTCCACATATCTTTCCAGTGGTCACAACCTCTCATAACATGGCCGAAAAATTATGACTGTCTCCTTCTGATGTCTGTGATAAGTTGTCTTCGGGCTCCTACCTCTTTCAAAACCTCTTGGTTGCTCTTTTTGGCTGTCCAAGGTATTCTAAGCATTCTTCTGTAAAACCACATCTCCGAGGCCTCCAGAAATTGTTTGGCCTGCCTACCGATTGTCCAGGATTCACAGCCACATGTTAAAACTGGATGTATGTAGCAAGCAAGAATTCTTTTTCTAACTCTCAATGACAAGGATATATTGCACAAGATGTTTTTCATTTTATAAAATGCAGTTTTTGCCTGTCCTATTCTGTTTCTTATTTCAGTTATGCATCTTCCATCTGATGTTATCCATGTGCCCAGATACCTAAATTTCTGTACTTGTCCTAAAATAACATTATCAACTTTTATTACACACTTAGGAATAATTCGTTTCTTTGATACCACCATTACTTCTGTCTTCCCATTATTCAAACTGAGGCCCATTCTTCCACTTTCTAACACCATATTGTTTATCATTTCCTGTAGTTCTTTCTGACTTGTTGCTATCAAGACTGTGTCATCAGCATAACTAGTTAGTACTATGTAATAAATCTAAACCATTTTTTTTAATCAATAAAATTCAGCTATATATGATAATATTCATTTTTCTTTTTCTTTTATTGGATTTGAATAGAATTATTAGCATTAAAATATTAAGGTGAAATCTGCTATTAACTCTTTGTGTCCCTGTCACGATACGATCACAGTGGTTCCAGAAGTTAGTACTTGTAATAAGTTCTTCTGGTTCTAAAGAGACAGAATTATATTTACTCTGCGCTTTATCCTAATATTGCTTTAAACCGCACAGATTTAAATTGTTACCAGTCCTTCTTCGAGACAAGCCACTGCGCTTTGTTTAAAATTACCCAACACTACGTAATACAGCCCGCTGGTTCAGACTAGGGATGTTAGATTGCATTCTCAGTAAGAAGGTAAGAGAAAATATTAATTTTAATCTTGTATACTTAGGTTAGGGAGTTAAGCTTAGTCTATACTACCTTTTCCTAATTTGTCTGCACCATTCTGCTTGAATGTTCTGTCGTGAGTATTCAGTATCTCACGTTAGGGAACGGCTAAAAATATTCCTATTTCCGTATGTTTGTGTCCCATGTTTTTCCGTGGGTGTACAGTTTCACGGGACTGAAGAAATATTCAGGACAGGTGCCCCCCCTATAAAGGTTGGAGTTTTCAGCACATAAATGCGCCCCGTGGTCATTAAATCAATGTCA
>CAJHNH020005019.1:0-27125 GCA_905116865.2 Candidula unifasciata
ATCTCTGTACAAATAAATGATTATATTATGGCGAGTACTTCAGTAGCCAACAATTTTGCGCGCCAGATTTTCTCCCCCGGAGAGAGGTCCTTATTTTACAATTCACTGGTTTGAATCGACTTTTCCTGGTCTAGTGTCTTTGGTGTCAGGATAATGACAGACGGGTACCTCTTTCATCAGTTACGCTATTACAGTACTATTATTCCTAACAAGTGTGTTCAAACCTCCTTCCCATTTAACTTCTAGAGTTCGCGCCAAACATTACATTTTTACGATATCATTTTTGTGGTAGATTTTAATAGATATTTTGGTATGTAATAATTTAAAGCGCACTGCTTTGTAAGTAAGTAAAATGTAAAAGCACACAATGCACCGCTTTTGTTTCTTTAATTTTTTTAACACCAGTGACGCATAGGATATGAATCAATGAATAAATGACGACTTTACATCACTGCACAAGTTCCCATTCGTGCTGCAGATAGGCTCAAAATTCTGCAGAAAAAGTGTTATCTCAAAGTAGCTGCAGACAAGAAGCACCTACTGCATAAAGCCATGGTTAGAGCTTCGGCTCACAAACTGAAAAGAGGAAGGTCTTGGATAGCGCAAGCTGAAGACACAATCAGACATCTGTGCAAGTTTGTAATTGTGAGGGAGGAGAGGAGTGGGTCAAGTGTCTGAACACGTTTCAGACTTGTGTAGGGTTCTAATCACGTTAGATCGCGAGTGCAGAGGCAAGCTAGCTGATGCTGCAGAATCAGAAGTTCAACAAATGATTCATAACAATTCCCGCCCAAGTGATTTGAGTATCTATACAGATGGCTCTGTGTTGAGGGGCAGACAAAGTGCATGGGGTTTCATAGCAAAGGCGAACGGACGTCGCCTAGTGCAGCGAAGCCTTGTATTTGATATCACAAAGTCAAGTTTAAGAATGGAGGTAGAGGCAGTCTCTGCTGCCTTCCTTTGGCTTGAGAATTCTCTGTACACACATGCCGTGATTGTAACGGACTCATAGAGCATGCTGAGAAAGGTTAAAACAGGCATGCTTTGTGTAGGGTGGTAATCATCATTTCGAGGTCCCAGGTAATTAGCATCCTTTGGATATTGTCTTCATGTCATGCCGGTGTGTTGGGAAACTAGCAAGCAAATAGACTGGCTGGCTCTGCACCACTTAGTGGTGAACTGATGTATGACACGTTAGCTATTGTGAGGGCTCTTAGGGAGCAAGTGAACAGTGCTGAGGCGCAGATAGATCATTACGGTCTAAGGAGAATGGCGCTGCGAGGAGTTACCAGGGGATCTAGCCGACGCTCAACACTCAGGGTAAGGATGAGACGGATATACAATCAGACGGTTACTGGTTCCATCGGAACTGGAACTCCTTACTTGCTGCTGCAGACGGGGACAAAGCATTTATGGATGTGTCCCGAGTGCTGTGATGTTGATTCTTAATTCAAATTTCAATATTCCCATTCATGCTTCGTCTCCTTAACTAGTAGCCTAAGAAAAGTCGATAACCCACAGTGCCAGAGGCAATAGGATTAAAAGTCCGCCTTTGTTTCCTTCACAGTGTTGTGGATCTTCCAGAACCTCTATTAACCCCTCCCCCGACACCCCTATTTTTCCACCGTTGAATTAGACTTTCAATGAGGGGATTCTCTGTTCTATTTCACTGTCTGTTTGATCCCAAAGAGCACTGGGCACTGTGCATAGAACAGTATGGTCAAATGTTAATAGACCAGTGAGAACTCGGTGGGTGATGTTGTCAAAATTCCTTCCGACCGTCTTTACTTCCCAAGAAAATACTTAATATCCATTTTAGTTTGCGTTAAAATGCAAGCCAAACGAAATGTTGAAGAAAAAAATTGTCTTGGCAGATTTGAACCCTATACATTCTGGCAGGCACACAAGCTTCTATCCACTAAGCTACACTATGTAATAAACAGAAGACATATTTCCTGAGAGAACTTACGTCCTGGGGCTTATAGCCATTTAGAGTTGGGTTAACATGTGGACCTGGCCAAAATTTACATTTATCCATATTATACGGATTCGAACACAATATTTTTATGCTGTCAGGCAAGTGTTTAATGACTACACGAAATCAGTTCTCTTGCCTATTGAGTACTGGCGGGGGGGGTGGGGGGGGGGGGGGGGGGGGGGGGGGGGGGGGGGGGGGGGGGGGGGGGGGGGGAATGACATAATTCTAGCATACACAGTAATTCGTGGTCACGGACAGAAACAAAACATATAGCTCAGCCCTAAAAATCCCCTTACCCTTCCCAACATCCCCCCCCCCTTTTTTCTGCCCCCTTACATATTTAACAGCTAATGGAGGAACCTCGGTTTCCTAATTCTAGTTTAAGAGTAACAATTATAATTAATAATTCTATGCAGAACGGCAACTAAAGATAATGCAAAACAGAAGCAATATTGAATGCAAGAACACTACTTGGGCGAGAGAGAGAGACAGAGAGAGAGAGAGAGAGAGAGAGAGAGAGAGAGAGAGAGAGAGAGAGAGAGAGAGAGAGAGAAGAATTCCTATACATGGATGAATAAGGAGACCACCTAATACTGCTCCATAACCGCGCCCCCTCCCCGCTTGAAAACATTGTGTAAGTGGCCTCAGCACCTAGGTTCAAGCGCCTAGAAGGAGACATCCAGAATTGACATCATATCACACGGGACATTCCCATGCGCGCTCCGTCCCCATCTTCAGCAGCTAGCACAGAATTCCAGTACTGATAATACCTGTCACAATCTGGTTTGTGTGTATACCAAGTGTGCAAGGCAACAACAAGATCACGTCCGAACGTGACCTAACTAGTTTTATCCTACAGTGTTACTAAAAGGCGTGTCTGTGTCATGATCTAATGCCCCTCAATGTCACGACTGTCATTCACCATGCGACACAGCTAGGCTCAGGGGAGGTTTAGAAGTTGCATGACCCACGTCCTTGTCTTGGAAATGTTTAGCTAGGGACTCAGTAACACGTATTACGTCAGCACCAACAGAATGAATTTCGGTGAGACAAGAATGATCTAGTAATCTTTTTTTTTTTTGTTAGTTGGTTTTACTCCTCCTCCTCCTTCTCCTCCTTCTTCTTCTTCTTCTTCTTCTTCTTCTTCTTCTTCTTCTTCTTCTTCTTCTTCTTCTTCTTCTTCTTCTTCTTCTTCTTCTTCTTCTTCTTCTTCTTTTTTTTCTTCTTCTCCTCCTCCTTCTTCTTCTTCTTCTTCTTCTTCTTCTTCCTTCTTCTTCTTCTTCTTCTTCTTCTTCTTCTTCTTCTTCTTCTTCTTCTTCTTCTTCTTCTTCTTCTTCTTATTCTTATTCTCATTTTTATAGGACTTTTCACACCCAAGTGGTGGAGCACCGAGCATATAAATGCCAAACAACCAGATTTGTATAGAGTAATTATGCTAAAAATAAAAGAAAGAAAAGAAACAATAGAAGAAGAAGAAGATAATGATGATGATGAGGAGAGAAAAAAACATCAATAAAAACAACAATTGCAGCTTGAAAACTAAAAAAAAAAAAAACTTTTATCTCTTTCAGCGTGGAAGAAACAAAGTTTAGCTGGAAGACGCTACATTTTCCTGAAGTCCTCTATTCCGGTGGTTCCCAGCTGGTGGAACGCTGCCTCCTTGGGTCGGCGACCTAACCCACAAATTTTGATACTTTCATTTGTTTTTAACAATTTTGTTTTGATTTATTTGAAAATGTTGGTTACATATTTTCACATATTCTAATGTGAAAGGTTATGTAACCTTATTTCTATTTGTTAATCTTTGAGACTGTAAATCACACAGAATTTTTAGTTATTGAATTTGATACAATCTATGTCCAAAAATTAAAGTATTCGACCAGTCGATACCAGTCGCATCGAATAGAATCTTCACATATTAAATTTGGAAATAATATACGGCCTAATTTTCATGTATGAAATCTCCAATCATATACAATGTTCAAAAATTTGACTCTGAAACAAATAATCTACGAGTGTGGTCGAGCAATTTCGTGTTGCAGAACTGTGAGTTTTGCCAGGACGAACATGCAGCAATCTTGCTCGAAGTTTTTGCAACGTTTCCACATGGCGATCAGAGTTGACATTGATTGTTTTCATTGATTGGCTTAGAAATTGTCTGTTACATAGACTCAACACACATCCGAATTTAAAAGACGGTTTTCATGTAATTGTCTTTGAAATGTATCAGTCATGTCGAAATTTCGCAAATTCGAATTCGAAAGTTTGTATATCCCAATTTTAAGATTTTTGGCTTTACAACTGTCAGTCATAAAGAATTGTCACCAATTCAATTTATTTTCAAAGAATTGGTGATCTAAGTTTTGTATAGAATTTTTACTTTTTACGACTTTGAAAAAATCTATGATCAAGTTCGTATATATTCGACTTTGAAATTGTCAGTCAAAGGAATTTTCACCTTTACGATTTTGAAAACAAATCTATGATCCAGTTTGTATTTATCTGCCTTTGAAATTGTCAGTAAAATAGAATTTTCCCCTTTACAACTTTTAGACAATACACACCTTTACGGCCTTTAAACAATCTACATTAAAGTCTTCTTCCACGTCTCCTAAATTTCATTACTTTTAACCTGTTCGTAATTTGATGGACTGCTTGTGGTGGTTGTTGTGCCACTGATGATCTTCTATGGAGTGGTCCTTGGCAAGCTGTTCGAGATGCCGCTGGAGGCACTCATTGTGATTCCCAACTCCTTCTGGTGATGATGTAGTTTAACGGTCAACGTTTCTCGCATGCCACATGAGATTGTGGATCTGTCAAGCCGTTTTTTTTTCCCTCTAAAAATACATTTCTTCCTCAGCGGCCTCTTTCTTGCCAAAAGAACCTCCGCGCTCTTCTGGTGGAATCCCTACCACCTCATCCTTTCCACCTGCCCCTCTCAGTGCTTCCATAACGCCTGCAGGTAGGACCCTACAGGCGGGTTCTGTCTACACACTGCCTGACGGGCTGGCCAAGTCTGGGATGGCTGCAGGCAGGTGACAACCTGCGCCAGTGTTTGGCTGAGTTTCAGAAAGCGGTCCATGGTGATGTCCGGTGTTCCCTGATCTTGTTGTAACTGTAAAAAATAAGAATGTTAACCCAGATTTGCAGGCTGATGTAAGCAGGGCAAATTTGACGTTAGTTCTGTCGCATTTGGATATCAGTAAGACATTTCATACTTTCATTTTAGTTTACCACATCTCGGTGAATCTGAGAGCTTCCAGGAAAGTCCTAAATTATGGGGTGGGCCTAGGGTAACAGTTAGTCGGTCCTCATTTCAGAACGTCACACCCCTCTAATACTACTCGGATTCCCTGAAAGTTGGTGAAGGAAAAAAGATAACATAAATAACGAACCCGACTTTGGCACTTATAATTGTTTTGACCATCGCGCTGTCAACTCAATTTCTTTGTCTATATACTTATTTGTCATTCTCACCTCGTTTGCAAGAATTACTGTTTGCTACAGTTAACCCCCCCCCCCCCCCCCACCACCACCACCACACACACACAGAGACACACGCACACAATCTATTGTTTCCCTTCCCAGCCCTCCTTACCATGGACCTCAAACTGAATTTAGGACTCACACCGCCGCCATTTTCGGTAGTGAGTTCCTGACATCGCCTTCACCACTTCATTCTTGCAAACTACGAGGGAAAACCCATAAACACTGATAAGGCCCATTTCTTCTCCTACTCCATGCTTTTGTCCAGTCTCAATTGTTGAACAAGTAGCCCGTTATTAGCCGACGAAAATCTGTTTGATGGAACTGTGCCACGGGGCTAAATTCTCCATTACACGGAATTCTGGGTAGTGATGTATGCCCTCAATAGATTCCTATAGTCGATACGAGGTCACAAGATAGCAACCACTCCGGGAAAATCTTCATAAATATCGACACATTTGCTCATTGATAACTGTATCATATGTCGATCAGGCGGAACTTTTGAATGCATAATAGTTGAGCTTGCTGCGTTTATGTTCACCTAATTTGGCTAGAGCCAATCATTATTTCTATTAAAGGTCTGCGTGATCAATGATTTAGTCACTTCATAAAAATGCACTGGTAGCAAGGGGTGAAATATCATCAACATCAAACATTTACCGACTTGCATTTGCAATCCTGCCTCTTCACAATCTGCGATTTCCAACAGAATGTATAGGATCCGACGCTGACACCCCTCTATGCAATGACAAAAGTCTGTTAAGAATCTACTCACGTCGTCTTTCTTTGCTACTCTTTCTCCAAATCTTTCCGGTTGTGACAGCATGCCCCACTTTCCATCTTCTCATCTCATTATATGGTTGATGACTGTCTCCTTCTGAAATTTGTTTCGACTTGTCTTTAGGCTCTCACCTCTTTCACGCCATCTGGTTTACTCATTTTGACTGTGCAATGAATGTGAAATATTATTCTGTAAAGCCACATCTTAATGGTCTTAACACATTGTTTGGTATGTATATTCTTTGCCTATATTTCACAGGAATATTTTCATACTGTCTCTTTATAGGGGGGATAGTTGGACTAGGACATAACTTTGTTACGTTATATAATGTACACACGAAAGATATTTCTTCCTAAACATTAGGATGTCCAGAAAGTAAGGCGTCATTTGTTTTCAAAGTAGTCACCACTACGTGTACACGCACGCACGCACGCGAACACATATATATGTATGTGTATATATATATATATATATATATATATAATTTATATGTATAATTTATATGTATTATATAATATATATATATATATATATATATATATATATTATATAAACATACATATATATATTATTTATTATATATATATAAATATAAATATATATATATATATATATATATATATATATATATATATATATATATATATATATTTACATACACACAAACGCGCACGCGCGCCGGCATCAAACAAGTTATCGCATCCTGTCAAGAGAAAATCCGACGATTTTTCACGAAACCGGGAACGCACATCAGTTGCCAAAACCTCGTCAGATGTATATCTGTTGCCCTTGTTATGTTCTTTTAGGACAGGAAGAAATCACAAGGAGTCAAATAGCGATCACATGCTGGATGCGCCAAAAACGTGGCAAAGCTAAGACGCCCCAATGTTGCCGTTGATTGTCTACTCGAGGGTGGTCAAGCTATGTCATGTTGCATAACTGAGCGTTTGCCATGACGAACACGCAACAATCTAGTTCGCAAATAAACCAGGCAAAAAAATATAACCGGAGACTGTTGGTGGCCTCAGCTAGCAAACAGCAGATTGAACGCGGTCGAGTTTGTGTGTGTATAATTTTGCTATGTGTACCTGAATCCTCCAGACCGACAAGATGACCTCCCTAAAGATTTTAAGTTAATCAAGATCCAGTTTCTGCCTCCCAACACATCTCCGTTACTCCAGGATATCGATCAGCAAGTTATTTCTAACTTTAAGAAGCTCTACACTAAAGCACTCTTCGAGCATTGTTTTCAGATGACTGTAGGGACCAATCTCACTCTCAGAGAGTTCTGGGATAATCCCTTCCACATTATTGCCTGCCTCAAGATGATCGACAACGCGTGGAAATGGGTTACCAAGAAAACCCTAACTTCTGCTTGGAAGAAGCTTTAGCAGGAGAGAGTTGTCGAATGTGACTTTGAGGAGTTCGAGACAGTACTTGTGAAACCTGTAGTCAACGAGATTGTGTCTTTGGCCACTATCATTGGATTAGAGGTGGATAACAGTGATATCGAAAAGCTTGTGAAAGAGCACAACCAAAAGCTGACACCGAAGAGCTTATGGAGTTGCATTGTGTTTCACAGCAAGAAGTTTTGGAGTAAAGTTTGTCAGAGGAGGAGGAGGAGAAGGAGGTAACATAAAAGCAACAATCTTCTGGCGAAATAAGAGAAATGCTGAAAGCATTGGAAACTGTTGCATCTTACATTGAGAAGCATCACTCTAATAAGGAAGTATCTATGCGCGCTGCAAATTTATTTAATGATAATGCTGTGTCGCATTTTCGCCAAATTTTGAAGCGTCGGCAAAAACAAATGTCTCTGGACATCTTCTTGTAAAAAATAGCTAGGTATGTATCATAATTATATCGATTTTTGTTTGTTTTCTGCAAATCGAATCGCATTCCAGGTTGGTTCGTTCCGCGGTGGAAGAAGAGATAAAAGTGATTCACTCTCCTTGACAATATGCATATAATTTTCTTCTAATAAACGTTATACATAACATTTTGTAAGTATTTGTTTCAACATGGAACACATTATCGTATTTTACTTTAATTTATATGAGAAAAATTATTTCGCATAACGAGTGTTTCGCTTTACGAGTATGATTCTGTAAAGAATTATGCTCCTTGTTGTTTTAGTATCCAGAAGCCATCAGTTGTTAACCCTTAGCTCGGTATTATGGATATCGCAACCTTTCGGCCTTGATTTCATTGTAAATACCGTAAATCTGGGTGAAATGTGGCTTTTCTGCCTACCCCCGGAAGTGAACCCGGACCAAAAAGAGTTCGTCACCCGGTCACCTCGCAATCCGGTTTAGCCAACTACGCTAGAGAGCCGGGCAAATATGCTCGTTAAGCGAGGCTCCACTGTACATGATTACCAACGCCAGTCCAACCTAATTGTTAAGTTGTGAAACATTGTATGCCATGGATGGCAATACTTGGAGGTTTGAAATCAGGAAGCAAATTGGATGAAGGAAAAGAAAACGATTGCTGATCATCTTAGAAGTTAGTTGCGTATCCTTTAGAGGACGTTGCAGAACCAACCATAGCATTTTTTAGCTGTTCTGATCTTCCCAGGCAAGTTTACGTCCAGTAGTTTACCATTGCTTGCTGGACGGTCGGCTTCTCGATACCACTGTCGAAACCAAAGAAAGGCGCAAGGCCCGCAGCTGGAATTGAACCCGGCACCCTGGGATTACAAAGCGCGTTCGTAACGCCAAGCGAAAGACACCATAGGAAATACACGAGATGGCAGCGATGGTTCATGATATCGTCTGCACCTATTGTGTAAGACTATTTTTAATTCGAGATGCTCTCTTCATAGACTGTGATCTCCAGACACCCATAACGTACATTGGAACACTTCTTGTTCTTCGTCCTTTCCTCTTCTGCCGCTTAAGGTTTCGAGGGAGCTATAAAATTCTGCTTCTTGATCTTCTAGCCACCCCAGCCACTGACACATCTTGCTGTTTGCTGCAAAGTTTGTCTGATCTGATCTTTCCATACTGTCGTTGGACTACCTTGTGTTCTGCGTAGGTCATTTGTTATGATGATTTCCCTGTATGTATGACGTCATGAAGCATTCTCTCTTACTGGGCAAAGCACTGGATTTGCTGATTTTGTATGTATTTTCGAAATGATTCTGCGCCGACTTTTTTCTCGTCTGACCCTATTCCTTATTGTATCCTTTCTGGTCACTCCTGCAGTTGTTCTCAGACATCTGATTGTTGTAGTTACTAATATTACTTTTTTGATTTGTTGTGAGTGAACATGTTTGGCACTGGTAGCATAGAGTGGGAATGAATATGCAGAGGAACACTAACATTACTAACATTTTCTCAATTGTTGATGAGTGACCATGCCTGGAACTGATGTCATAGATTGGGAAAGTAAATGCAGTGAAAAAATTACATTTTTCAAGCTCAGCACATCAGTTATGTCAGGCCTATTGGCATATAGGGTTAGACCTTTAATTTATAGACCAATCGGCACTTCGGGGGTTGTGTAGACATTATGACTCCAGCCACCGTTACCTCCCAGGGATACACTCGTAACCATCTGAGGCTGGATGGACCTGGGAACCAAGGTCGTTTTTGAAAAAAAAAAAAAAACATTTGGCTGCTTTAGGACCTGGATCCACCCACGACCTCTGATAGTAAATAAAGTAAGTAAAGGACCCTTCTCCAGGCCTTTAGGCGTGTAGGGCATGTAGACCTAGACCTGTATTTTTATAGACCAATCAGACAAGGTGTGTGATGTGGTCAGCATCACGCCGACCGCCTTTACTTTCCGGGACTGCACCCGGTACCCACTCAAGGCTGGGTCGACCTGGGAACCAAAGTCGTTTTTGAAAAAAAAAAACATTTGGCTGCTTTAGGAACTGGATCCACCCACGACCTTCGAATTCTCAGGTGAGCGTCTAGTCGCTACACCACGGTATCTCCGTCAGGTATATGGTGCTGGGACTATATTTTTAATAGACTAGTCATCGCTATTAAGGTGATGTGGCTAACATTACTTCAGAAAAGTTTCCTGTTTGGCTCCCCTTTTTTAAGACTGCTGATCTGGGAGCCCTAGATAAATTTTATAAATCCAACCTGATGCTAATTCCAAGCTTTTCAGACAGGTAGGGAAGTGTAAAAGCCTAAGTTATCATTACACCACCCCCTTTCCCCCAGATCCCCTCTTGCCCCGTCTTATTGTTGGTATTTACACATTTTACTTCGTTGTATTGTGTAGAACTGAAAAAGGGGTGGGGTCGTAAGCCTACGGATATAAGGCGGCAGAATCTGGAAGTGTTTTTTTTTTTTTTCTAGCGGCTTGCAAACGTCACCTAGGACCGGAGGTTTTTTTTTTTTTTTTTTTTTTTTGACAACTCCCCCCTTCCCCCTTTCCCAGCACTACTGTAATTTACACTAAATGGTGAGTACCGGCACCCTTTGTAGACACTTCGTGGTAGGTACGGGCACATTTTTATGTCCAGAGGAAAAAAGCCCTGTAAATAAGGCAGTCGCTGCGAACAGTTGTTGGTTATGTTCCCCCTTCCAATCCCCTTTAAATAGTTAAAACATATTTAATCTTCACTAAGTTTCAACCTCACACGGCCACATTAAGAACCCCAGCGATTCTCTTAAATTGTGGTTGACAGCAAAAAAACTAATTTGCCTTCGATGTTGTGTTGTGTATGAAACAAGACATTTTCTACACCTCAAACCTATTACCATCGTTGAATCCACCACAACCGATTAGAGGCACCGAGGCACAAGAGCGAGCCAGCTCTTTCTCTGGACAGATGGTCAATTCGCCTCCTCTCTCGCATTCTGGGATAAGATATGTTTGGCGAAAGAGACACACAGCAAGCGGGGTTGGCACATTTTCCCCCTCCATTCTTGGTGTAATTTCCATTTCTTTCTCTCTTATACACAGGCCCCTAACTTTACTACCCCCCAAGCAAAGTCTACCCCGGGGGTTGCAGACCATCCCTTCAAAGTTATTTCTGCAGACGTATAAAAGCCACTGTACTTCTTTGAAGGAACATAAAAAGAGACGTTCCAAGCTGCTTTTAGGTTAGATAGATTGTTCAATTTCAACAACAATTCTTTGCATTTGATTTTTCTGAGCATAAAAAAAAAACTGCAACTGATTTTCGAAAGGTGAACTAGTATTTTAAGCATTTTTATTAACATCTGCAGACGCTGACATAAAAGCACGTAGTAACCAACAAAATAATTCAATTTAAGCAGCGCTTGAAGCAAAGAACTAACATCTGAACTTCCAGAAGGAGAATCAACTTATCTTGGACATAACGTCTCACAAGTGGGCAGTATATAACTTCAGCCTAGTTCAAGTCATCGGAAACTATATTTTTCCCCCCGAAGTTTAAAGGTGAGTCAGTTAACAGGTAGTGTCGGCGAAGTTTGGCAATGCGGGCTTCTCTTTCTCTCTTTCCTTCTTCTTCTTCTTCTTCTTCTTCTTCTTCTTCTTCTTCTTCTTCTTCTTTTCTTTCTTCCTTCTTTTTCTTTTCTCTTCTTCTTCTTCTTCTCTTCTTTTCTTTCTTTTTCTTCTTCTTCTTCTTTTCTTCTTCTTCTTCTTCTTCTTCTTCTTCTTCTTTTCTTTTTTCTTCTTCTTCTTCTTCTTCTTCTTCTTCTTCTTCTTCTTCTTCTTCTTCTTCTTCTTCTTCTTCTTCTTCTTCTTCTTCTTCTTCTTCTTCTTCTTCTTCTTTTTCTCTTTCTTCCCCTCATCCCCCCCCCCCCCACCAATTTTGTCCTACTCATCCTTCCATATTTTCCAATTTTTAACTTGCGCATCCATAGTAATCATTTGCATGATACCCTTGAACAAGAAAATGAAACTCGTAAAATACTTCTCCACCACATCAACTGGCATTACATGTGACAGCAGAACAAATCACTCCCAATAATATAGTGTTTAACAGTATCTTTTGAACAAATATTTCACTTCTAGTGTCTTTACTGTTATTGATGTTTTCCTAATTTTTTTTTGCTCAGTGTTAAATTGATATAATTGTTTTTCTTATCCCATTAACTGTTTGCCGGGTATGTTTGGCAGCATCACTTATCTTGTACAGATTATTTAAAATAAAAAATGGAAACAGCACCGTTTTTACAATGCGTCCTAGTTTATTAGCAAATATATTTCTAGTTACATATGTGCAATAATCGATGAAAGTACAGTTTAAAAAAGAAGTTAGTTGCATATCCTTTACAAACATTGCAGAACCAACCTTAGCATTTTTTTTGGCTGTTGTGGTTCTTCTAGGCAAATATACGTCTACTAGTTTGCTGTTGCTTTCTGGACGCTCGGCTTCATGAAACCACTGTCGAAACCAGCGCAAAGCCCGCAGCTAGGATCGAACCCGGTACCCTGGCATTACGAAGTACACACTGGAACTCTGATAGTAAATAAAGTAAGTAAAGGACCCTTCTCCAGGCCTTTAGGCGTATAGGGCATGTAGTCTAGACCTGTATTTTTATAGACCAATCAGACAAGGTGTGTGATGTGGTCAGCATCACGCCGACCGCCTTTACTTTCCGGGACTGCACCCGGTACCCACTCAAGGCTGGGTCGACCTGGGAGCTAAGGTCATTTTTTTTTAAAGTCCGGCTCCGCCAGGGAGCGAACCTTCCAATCCACGGCGAGCGTCCAGCCGCTCCGCCACGGTGACTCCCGAAACTCTGATATCAGTCATTAATCCCATCATGAGCTGCGGACGAATATTAGAAATGCAAAATTGCACACACACACAAATGTCCCATCGGAATTAAATAACAATTGTTTAATCCGTTCCCAGCTTTGAAATTTGCTTACCTGTTCTTTAAAAAAAACAAAACAAAAATATCACTCGAAAATCGATCTTGGAAACTATTGCAAATGCATTTTAATTACATATTAAGCACTGTCCTCATTATTCTTCTATCATTGTAACAGAGATTTACATGTCCTAATGACGCAAATATGTGGTAGGCTAATAAGATTTTACCTTTTTAGGATGATTATAAGAAAAAGAAAAAGATGGTTAATGTATGGAAGGGGGGACATCTTTCATTATGACATCAGGTAATTTCACCGACGGTGATTGATGACATGATGACTCATCACAATTTCCAGACCATTTACTGGCACTGGTTTCTTAAAGAAGTTACCCAATGTTGTTTGTTATGTTCTGCATTTTTTCCGAAAATGTCAAAACACATCGTCATCACATCAACTGATGCACTGGTTAACAATAGCGATGCTTGAGTGCCATTTCTAGATAAAAGCCTGCATTTTTGCCCCATGTGAACAGAGAGCTGTCGAGGGACCGAGATTTTTTCAGGCAGGCTGTGATTAGAGCGCCGTTGTGCGGACACCTGCTACGTCATCTTCTTTTTTTCTTTTTTTCTGGTCTGATGACTCGCTGGCAACAACAAACATCAAACAAATATTTCTATGAAATAACAGGACCAATTACATGTTGATTGTTAAATTTTAAACATGTTGATTGTTAAATTTAAAATTAAGAATCGACACTCCCGTAAGCATTCCATCTCCATCTTCAGTAGCATGCAAAAAGTTCAGATTCAGATGATACTAGTAAATGTATGTCAGTATCGTCTTTCCCTTTTTTTTTTTTTTGAGAGATGCCGGATCTCCTGGTCACTTCTCGCAGGGACATTTTCCTCAGACCGCAATGATCTGTTTGTCCCTCTGCTTCCGCACTGTTCACTCGCTCGCAAAGGGCCCTCACAACATGTAGCTTTTCATGCATCAATTCACCACCAAGTAGTGCAGAACCAGCCAGTCTATCTGCCTGCTCGTTTCCTAAGACACAGGCATGCCCTATCTCCACCTTTCTCAGCGTACATTGTGCGTTAGTTACATTTACAGCATGTGTGTACAGCTGATTCTCAAGCTAATAGAAAGCAGCAGTGACTGTCGCCACTTCCATTCTCAAACTAGACGCTGTGATATCATATGCCAGGCTTTACTGCATAAAACGACTGTGACGTGCGGCGGCTTTATGGTGATGTGTGGCGTACCAACGATGAAAAAGGCCAAGTGGGGTAGAACAGTAGGAACTCCAACGCTTTCAAATGGTAGAACAATAGGAACTCCAATGCTTCCAAACGCAGTTTAACTACGAACGCTATGAGATAAGTTATATTGATGTATTAACACAAACTGGATCAACAGATGAGAAAATGTACAAAATACTAAGACTTATTCAAGACTCATCCAAACACACCAACACAAGCAACCGCTCGTACATCACATGACTTCATTACAAACAAAGGGTCGCAGTCCGACCTTGGAAATACGGACAGTCACATCGATCTCAGTCCGACCTTGGAAATCAGGGCTGTCATCTCGATTTTCTCTTCTGCAGTCTGAACAAGTAGTATAAGAATACCGGCTTCCTGCCGAGCACAATGGACAATATACCAGCTTTCCGCTGAGGTTTATAGTGGAGTCCCGGTGTAGAGCGTCCTCAAGGATCCAACTTTATACAACGACTGCTTCAGTGGCATCCAGGGGTAAAACGTCCTCAAGCATCCAACTTTGATTACCATTTCCTTCCGTGGCATCCCGGGGTAGGCATCCCCAAGGAAACACACCAAAGCCGGACCACACGTCAGCCTTGGTCAAACTTCGACTTTCATCTCCTAGAATACGATCTCTTAACAACATTACGTATTGTTTTGACATCCTATTTGCTCGCTCAGTACTGGTGCGTTCTAGTGCATATCCGCACACGACAACGACGTTCATTCCCTTTTTCTATGAATCCCTATGTACTTCTTCTGCACCGTCAACACAGAGCCAACTGTATAGATAATTAAATCACCTGGACAAACATTTTCATTAGTTATTTACTGAACTCCAGATTCTGCAGCACCATCTGGCCAGTACCTGCACTCACGGCCTAGAGTTATCAGAACCCTATTCTATACGTCTAATATTTACCCAGTCACTTTGCCCCACTTTATCACGCAAATTTATCAAGCCTGCACACATGTCTATTACCAAAATTGTGTCCTTAGCTAGCGTAATCCAAGACCTTCCTCTTTTCAGTTCGTGACTCTACCGAGGGCGTCATGCAGGAGGTGCTTCTTTTCTGCAGCTACTCTGATATATAACTCTGCTTGTTGTACTTTGAGCCTATCTGCAGTAGTAGGCAGTGCAAGTGTATCTCGCATTTATACTATCGAGGTGTTTGGAGCATCCAAAAATTACCTGCATGGCTTCATTCTATATGCGTTCAAGTTCAAAACAATTTTGTTTGAAGACGAACACTGGAGTGGATGAAAATTGCATTTCGACTGTACTTTACACTGTCTGTTGAACCTGTCAAGACAAAATGACAAACCTGTACGGTGTTGCTCAAGGCTTGTGGAAAAGAGGTAGCGGGGTGAATGCAGTGACTTGATGTAAACTATATCCCACATTTCAGCCTTACTCTACAAAGTCTGTCTGTTTATATATGGGCGGGTAGTGTGTGGTGGGATTGGAGGTAGTGGGGTATGGAAATAACGGCCAATATTTGCCTTCAAAGTTTGGATGGCGAGAAGGGGGGGGGGGGGGGGGGTTAATTGCTGAACCCAATTACCCACTCCTCCCATTTTCCGTATTTTTGGACCCAATATTTTCTTAGTGCCAGCGTGTTAGCTTCCCAGATTTTTAAATTAAATCCCATTGACTAGGTCATCGGCACATCTAAAGGTATTTCAGTTTTTGTTTTTCATGTATGCTGCACATTTTGTTTTATTGGACACGCATTTCTCTGTCATTCAAACTGCTCGTTAATAGTATCTATTTGATGTCGGTTTTTTTTTTTTCTCTTTAAAAAAAAACGGTCTTTTTTTTCTCCACATTCTCCTTTCCTTTCCCCTTCCCCTTTCCCTTTCCCTTTTCCTTCTCCCCTTTTCTTCATTTTCTACTTCTTCTTTTTCTTTTTCTTCTCCGTATTCTTCTCCGTCTTCTGTTTCAGTTTCTTCTGTTTCAGTTTCTTCTGTTTCAGTTTCTTCTGTTTCAGTTTCTTCTGTTTCAGTTTCTTCTGTTTCAGTTTCTCCTGTTTCAGTTTCTCCTGTTTCAGTTTCTCCTGTTTCAGTTTCTCCTGTTTCTGTTTCTCCTGTTTCTGTTTCTCCTGTTTCTGTTTCTCCTGTTTCTGTTTCTCCTGTTTCTGTTTCTCCTGTTTCTGTTTCTCCTGTTTCTGTTTCTCCTGTTTCTGTTTCTTCTGTTTCTGTTTCTTCTGTTTCTGTTTCTTCTTCGTCTGCGTCTGCGGCTGCGGCTGCGGCTGCGGCTGCTGCTGCTGCTGCTGCTTCTTCTTCTTCTTCTTCTTCTTCTTCTTCTTCTTCTTCTTCTTCTTCTTCTTTTCCTTCTTCTTCTTCTTCATCTTCATCTTCATCTTCTTCTTCCTAATCTTCTTCTTCTTAATCTTCTTCTTTTTCTTCTTCTTCTTCTTCTTCTTCTTCTTCTTCTTCTTCTTCTTCTTCTTCTTCTTCTTCTTCTTCTTCTTCTTCTTCTTCTTCTTCTTCTTCTTCTTCTTCTTCTTCTCTTTCTTCTTCATCTTATCTTCTTTTTCTTCTTCTTCTTTTTCTTCTTCTTCTTCTTCTTCTCTTCTTCTTCTTCTTCTTCTTCTTCTTCTTCTTCTTCTTCTTCTTCTTCTTCTTCTTCTTCTTCTTCTTCTTCTTCTTCTTCTTCTTCTTCTTCTTCTTCTTCTTCTTCTTCTTCTTCTTCTTCTTCTTCTTCTTCTGCGTTTGACGTGATTTGTGGTGGTTTACAGCTAGTCTGTGATATGCGCATGTTTGGTTAAGGCCAATTCTGATCCATCCACCAATCTAATATCAATTACTTAAGTCACAAATGTATGTCTAGTTCTATATACACATTATCACGAAGACTCCTTTATTTAACCACTAGGGTTTTTTCACAGATAATGACTAATCTATACCGCTTCGGGAGCAAACCACGGTATAGCGGCTAGACAAATTTGTTCGTGGCTTGTTTGGCCACTGCTGCCTTTTAGAATGAAAATATCACTATTATCATCATTATAATTACCATGTGCCACGCCGTAAAAGAATAGGCTGTCATCATTTGCCATCCTGCACGATCAAGAGAATCACGGGTTAGGCGGGGCTTTTGTCCCGCTCCTTTCATCAGCTCAAGCCATCAGGGTATTTGTTTCGTTGCTTTACCTTTTGTCCTCCTTCTGTTAATGTTACTACTTGTCACCTGATTTCAGAGTTTATTGCTTGCCTCGAAATCAACCTTCTGTTAGAATTTAAAAAAAAAAAAAAAGATTATTTAGTAGCAATTTTTGTATGTTCTGGTCTGTAATGTTTGTAGTCTTCTTACCAATTCAACCTTATAGACTGTTTTAAGAGTGTCTTTTGTGCTTTAAAGTTATGAGATAGAATGAACAAGAATATATACAAGCTTACATGGATATCCCCAAATAGAAGAGATGTAAACCAGATTGACCATTTCATGGTAAACAGAAAATGGCGTGGTTAACTACTCGATGTGCGTGTCAAAAGGGGTGGCAGACGTAGGAAGCGATCATCACCTTGTAGTTGCTCTAGAACGACTTAAACTCAAAAGTTCGCACGCAAGTTAAGACACAGACAGTACGTTACAATGTTAACCTTTTAATTTTTAGTAGAACTCAAGAATAGATTTCAAACCCTATCAAGTGACCCAGACACTCAAACTACAATCAGCATTAAAGACAGATTGAACCAGATCAAAGAAACATACAAATCAACTAGCAATAACATATTAGGAACCAGGAAACAACACCACAAAGAATAGATAAGTAGTCAAACCATGGACTATATTGCCAAGCGAAAAAAAATAAAGAGCCTCATAAATCACACTAAATCAGAATGTCAGAAAGACAAACTAATGTTAGAATATAGCGAACTAAATAAAATGACTAAGAAAAGTGCCAGAGCTGACAAGAAACGATTTATGGAAAATCTAGCAGAAACAGCAGAAAATGCTGCTAAAGCACATGATCTACAAACCCTACACACAATTACCCAGGAAATTTGCGGAAGCAGAAACAATTATCACAGCATACCCATCAGAGATAACTAAGGCAGACTGCTCACCACAGAACAAAAACAAGACATGCAGTGGGCTAAACACTTCTTCGACCTCTTGAACAGACCTGATCGTAAAAATCCACCAGATATTCAACCAGCCTCTCAGGACATTGACATTATTACTGAACCACCAAGCAAACAAGAAATCTTTAAAGCTATCCACACTTTAAAGAACAACAAAGCACCAGGCAAAGACGAACTGCCAGAAGAACTTCTTAAAGTAGATCCCAACATAACTGCTAGCATTCTAGAACCATTGTTCAAGGATATTTGGGATAAGAAGTGTTGCCTGATGACTGGACTGAAGGAACAATAGTCAAAATCCCCAAAAAAGGAGACTTAACAGACTGCAGTACTAAGCAAAATATTTTGTAAAATCAACATAATGCGGCTTGAAAACGGAATAGATAAATGCCCACGAGTGGAACAAGCAGGATTCAGAAAGACGGAGGAACAACTGAGCACATCTTCGCCATACGTAACATTTTAGAACAATGCAATGAATGGCAGAGAAGTATATATATATTAATTTTGTGGACTTTGAGAAAGCTTTAGACAGCGTCCATAGAGACGGTCTATGGAAAATGTTACAACATGATGGAATTCCAGAAAAAAAAATGGTCAACATAATTGCTCTCTTCTATAAAGACTTTTCTAGCAGTATAAAAAATTACAATACATCTTTCCCAGTAAAGACAGGTGTAAGACATGGATGTGTTCTGTCATCTCTCCTCTTCAACCTTGTGATTGATTGGATATTAAAGAACACAGTAGACAGACATTGAAAGGCATACGATGGACTCCATTCGCCATGCTTGAGGACCTTGATTTTGCAGATGACATAGCACTCCTATCACATAAACATAAACATATACAAGAAAAAAGTAACAGACTACACAGCACAGCAGAAATGGTGGGACTGAGAATAAATACAAAGAAAACTAAAATCATGACAAGCAGTCCAAACCAACAACCAGTGACAATAAATAACCAAACTCTTGAAAATGAAGAACATTTCACATATCTGGGCAGTGTGGTGTCCCTACCGGGAGGGACCGAAGAGGGCATACAGTCACGTCTGAACAAAGCTAGAGCTGCTTTTGGAAAGATGAGGCAAATCTGGAAATCCAACAATTACTGCAGAGGTACATAACTACGACTCTACAAGAGCATCATTTTGCCAGTTATTCTTTATGGAGCGGAATGCTGGACAATTTCCAAAAAGGATCCACACAAGCTGTCCACCTTCCACCACACATGTCTACGTAGAATTATCAAAATTTTCTGGCCAGATACAATCTTAAACACCAAACTACTTCAAGTCACAAACCAAGAAACTTTAGACAGTATGATTACCAAGAGAAGATGGAAATGGATTGGCCACGTTATTAGAATGAATTCTAAAAACAACATGGAGACGAACGATGGAAAGTGACCCGAGTGCGGCATCTTTGACAGGAAAAACTGCACTGAAGATTGCACAGGACAGGAAAGCATGGAAAGTCCTCTCTGAAGCCTCATGCACCACTAGGCATAACGAGAACTGATACAGATAGATGGTGCTGCGTAAAGTTTCATGTAGCCTTCGCAGGCTCTGACTTTCTATTTCTATGTATCCATAGTAGGATGCTCTTTACTTTTATAGTAGGGTGTAATGCTCTGTTGGACTAGTTCAGTACAATGCCTCTCGTCTGAAGATGGTGCAAGCTTCCCATGCCGATACTGAGTAAGTCTCTGTCTTGCAGCTAGTATGCGTGATGTAGATTTACCGAACTTTTTTTGTGTGCCTTCTTTACCAAAACCGTCTGTAAACATACGTGTCCACAAATTGGAGCCATACTAATTTCTGAGTACATAAAGTGAAAGAGCTGTTTGTTCGGACTAGGTTCTTTTTTTTTTTATTTTTATTCTGCCAGAACTATACTGAAGAAAAAAAGACAATTAATCTATAGTTCTGATGTGAGAACTGTATGCATCATTAAGTCAGTTTTATATTTGCATGATGTGTCAAAGTTTCTCTTGCAGAAAAATTTATAGTTTTTCCTGATAATTCAACGGGTGCATTATCCACAATGAATATTAGCTGCAGGTATCCACTACTAAGTGGGGGGATATTACATGGAACGGCAAGCCCGGCATTGCTGTTTTACCACTGTCTAAAAGCCACG
This sequence comes from Candidula unifasciata, assembly GCA_905116865.2. Classification (NCBI taxonomy): domain Eukaryota; kingdom Metazoa; phylum Mollusca; class Gastropoda; order Stylommatophora; family Geomitridae; genus Candidula; species Candidula unifasciata. Next base: position 20,524 of record CAJHNH020005019.1, read on the forward strand.
CGAATAGTATTTTTCTAACCCAGGTGAACGTCAAGAAGTGCATTGTGGACCTGTTTCACTTAACCTTATGCCACATAACCGCACATGAAGGCAGACGCACAGATCATATATATATATACATATGGAGACTGACACTAGGTCAAACAATATAGAAAACAGTCATGCAGACAGACATAAGGAATAACTTTTTTTTTAAAGGTCACAGATGGGCAGACAAGGCCTGTCTTACATTTTGCTCTCCCAAACACTCATCTCAACTTGGGATAGCAATTTTTTGAAAAAAACTGACAGAGACAGACAGACAGAAAGACCTACTGACTGGCAGACAGACTTCAAACATAGACTGTATGAGATGAAGATGACATCTATAAATCACAATTAACAAACGTATCTATGCAATTGAAAATAAATCACTCTGTCATACAAAACGATCATCTATGGCCCACATATTCATAATCCAAACAAACCGACTGATGCAGTCGCTCTCGACACTGACAAGTGTTCAATGCACGCTATATTTTAACGTTTCATTACCTGCGTAAATGGATAAATCATGTATTATCATAACTGTATGCAACTGTTGAGTATTTTGTGTGAATGTAGTAATTTAAATATGAGAAAATAATCGAAAATAAGCAGTTGTTGTGAGCGTCAGATGAAACAAAATGAAGTAATGAAATTAGCGACGTCTCCTGTAAACCTATTTAAGGTAATATTGAGTAACTCACAGGCACCGGAAATAAAACAATCATCGTTGTTAAAATTATACACTTTAAATTCATCCCGAAACTAATTAAAGCGGAAGCTTGTTTTTTCGGTTTCATTTTACCCAGACCCCCCACCCCCACCCCCACCCCCCCCCCCCCCCCCACCCCAACTATTTATTTGTCTCTCATTTGTGAATTTAATATTTTTTACTTTTCTCTGTTCAAGGAAATGCGCCGTCAATGTAAAAGGGAAGTTGTCGCATCAAATAGATTCTGAGGGAGGATATAATGAATTTTAACTACCGCATGCTAATCTAATAGATTTTTTCGTTTTTACTGTTAATTTATCCTTTCTTAATTGGTTTCTTCAATTACATGTCTTTATATCGGAAGTAAGTAATATAAAAATTGTCTCGTCCCCCCCCCCTCTCCCCCCTTATATATATATATTATTATACAAATATATATATATATATTTTATAGCAATATATATATATATCGATATATATATATATATATATATATACCTATATTGAATATATATATATATATACATACAATCACATGTTTACCCCGTTTATTCCCAGGACTTTTTTTAAAGGGGAGTCGCCGCTGGCAGAGCGGCTAGTCACTCGCGTTCCGCTCTGATCGGATTGTGAATGCATTGATTCGCTCCCTGGCGGAGATAGGATCCCTTTTCAAAGGGAGAAAAATGACCTTGGCTCCCAGGTCGACCCAGCCTTGGGAGTGGGGTACCGGGTAGCAATTCCCGGGAAGTAGAGGCGGCCGGGGTGTGGATGTAAGACCAGCATCACCATCTTGTGTGGTTATGGTCTATGCGGCGAAAAATATAGGTCTTAGCCCAATATGCACCTATACGCCTAAACGGGCTTCTGCAAAAAGGGTCCATTACTTTTTTTTTACATAATTTATAATTTTTAAGCATTTGCTACCTCTTCCCTCGACTTTAGTTGTATGCGGCATATTGTGCTAGACCTATAATTGAATCTGTTCTCGGTGGGTGATGCTGTCAACATCACACCGGCTACCTTTTACTTCCCAGGACTTTATCTGATTGCAGTTTCAGGCTGGCTGGCCCTGGAAGTCAAAGTCACTTTAAACAAATGTTCAGCTCTGATCGTATTTGAATGGACTGATGTCGGATTCGCTCCGGCAGTGTCTTATCGTTTTATACTGTGACATTTTTTAAATTCTTTATGGAATCTAATTCTGTACTTCTGGCTTCCCTCATCAACGTTCATCGTATATTGAATTGCCGAATCTATTCTGCTTTTTTATTCTGCCACGGAAGGTAAACATTTTATTCCCATCTTGTTCCTCTTATGCATGTGTATAACTGTTGACACCGACGCCTAGCACGACCACAACAGGTATGCGATTTATCCGTCTGTCCTGAATTTATCCTTTTCAATGTCTAACTCTAATTACTGATTACTGATTGAAGTAATCGGTCATACCCATACATGCCTGGTCTCCTGCAGAAATTCCATTAGGCTAACTGTTCTGTGGCAAATTTATTATACACACGCTCTTCTTTTCCTCTCATCGTTTTCTATTCTCGGATCAATTTATATTTCTACGATCACACATTCGTATCAGCATGTATTCATAAATGGTAATTATAATTACTCCCAGCACATGTGTTCCTGTAGATATCATTTTTTGTAGCCAAAATGTCTACTCCTTCATTCCCTCGTACTCCAGCATGTCCCAGACAGTGTATCCTCGTGCGTCTTTGTAATGTTCACGTGCTGATCCACTCATGTCATATTTGTCCATTTTAAACATTCCGCAGCACTGACAATGCGTTGTACAATCATTGTCATCATCACCATTGAACGTGGGATGGGCTATCAAAATAATCACGAGGCATCGCTGCCCGCTTGAGCTGATTTCCAAACAATCTATTTCTATAGCTGAAGAAAATTATTAGTAAAGCAAAGATCATAGATTTTCCCCGCTTTAAGAAAACAGCGGCACCTGTGAAATTGTAAATTGTAAAATCACAAAAACAATGCAAATCTGAAGCCATATGCAAAAAAAATGTGTGTTTATCCATACGTGAGTTTTCGAGACATTTGTTAAAGTTTGAGGGCATGAGTTTCAAAACGCGCTCTACTTTCTTTCAAATTCGCAAACCTACTACACATTTTTTATGTTTAAGTATTTAATATGGTAGCTTTCCCTTGACAAAGCCATAGGTAGTGCTCCTCGAATTACTACTATAAGCGGTACCGTTGGACAGTCAGATCAATTTATGAAGCATGGCTGGTCGAACAGTTAAAAAACCTTGGACACTCATGTGGGAGACCCCCGGTTTGAATCCTTTGGTAAGATCACAGAATTGTGTTTTTCGAAGGATTGGGGGGGGGGGGGGTTGAGGGGAGGGGGTGGGGGGGGGGGGGAATGCCAACATGCACATTCCGTGGCGACAACACTAGCCATGTAGCCCAAATTCTTCAGGCTACAAGCATCCGTCTGCCTTGACAGCAAAAGTGGTAAATGCAGCCAGTAATTGGCAGTTTTGGGCAGATCAATGTATGCAGGGTTCTGCTTAGTTACAAATTAGATAATCATTTGTTAGCTTGTAGTAGACGCTCTCTAGTGTTTCTGCTGCAACAATATGTGAGCAGGCAGGTTTTCGGTCCAACAGATCCTGTACTGATCAGATAGCCACATTACGTATTATAATAGAGCAAAGCATTGAAACTGAACCTCAACACTTATTACATTGGATTTATAGAATATGAAAAAGCATTTGACAGCATTGATTAGGGAATCTCTCTGGAAAATTGATGGGGCACTATGGAATCCACAGAAAAATTATCACAGCGCTCTTAGTAAAAGGCAACATATAAAGACATACAAAGACAGAAATGTCGAGTTTCTTTCATGAGGGAAAGCTAACATTCGTATCGCATTTGACAATAAAAACAGGTGTGTGCGACAGGGATGTCTTTTGTCGCCTCTCCGATTTTTTTTACTGGCTATAGACTGGACTTATGAAAACAGGTAACTTGGCTAAACACCAAGAATGGAATTTCAGTGGGACCCCTACAAAACAGGCTTGATGATCTGGACTTCGCTGATGATTATTAATCCATTCTGTCCGCATTCACGCGGAATCAGATACATCACCATGTATAAATTAAATATACTTAAAATATACTTGATGCGAGATCACAAGCAGCTGGTCTGAAAATCCATAAAGGAAAGACAAAGATAATGAGAATAAATCAGGCAAATAGTAATGTGGTTTTTTCTCTTAATGGCACCCCACTCGCCAAGATCTGTGGAGTCGTACACCTATTTTGGGCAGTAATGTAGATAAAGATGGAGGAACTGATAGAGATATTAAAAAAAAAGAATACAAAAGGCAAGAGGGGCTTTCATACACTAGGGAATTTTTGGAGGTTCAAAAGAAATTAAAAGAAATACTAAAACTAAAATTTTTTAATTCCTAATGTCAAATCAGTACTATTGTATGGGCGGAAACATGGAGAACAACGAAAAGGCAATTACTAATAAATTACAGACATTCATTAACTGGTGTGGCTGTGCAGAATAGAGGGAATAAAATGGTATTGATAGAATAAACTAATGTAGAACTTTGGGAGAGAACTAAACAGGCTCCATGGGGATCAGGAGGTGAGGAAAAGACGCTGGCGTTGGATAGGGCACACACTGAGAAAACAGGAGAACAGCATAACTATAATGTCTTTGCATTGGAACCCACAGGGGCATAGGAATAAAGGAAGGCCAAAAACACATGGAGAAGAGAGCTGGAGAATGAGGTTAGAAAGATTGGGAGGACATGGGGAGAGCTCCATGTAATGGCGAAGGATAGAACGACTTGGCGTGAGTTGGTTGAGGGCCTATGCTCCATTGGGGGATAAAAATGAAGAAGAAGAAGAAGAAGTAGACGCTCTCTAGTGTTTCTGCTGCAACAATATGTTAGCATGTAGTAGACGCTCTCTAGTGTTTCTGCTGCAACAATATGTTAGCATGTAGTATACGCTCTCTAGTGTTTCTGCTGCAACAATATGTTAGCATGTAGTAGACGCTCTCTAGTGTTTCTGCTGCAACAATATGTTAGCATGTAGTAGACGCTCTCTAGTGTTTCTGCTGCAACAATATGTTAGCATGTAGTATACGCTCTCTAGTGTTTCTGCTGCAACAATATGTTAGCATGTATTGTAGCAGACGCTCTCTAGTGTTTTCTGCTGCAACAATATGTTAGCATGTAGTATACGCTCTCTAGTGTTTCTCTGCTGCAACAATATGTTAGCCATGTCGTATACGCTCTCTAGTGTTTCTGCTGCTACTCTGCTGGGCGGCTATGCATATGTTAGAATGTAGAGTAGACGTTTCTCTTCTAGTGTTCTGCTGCAACAATATGTTTTGCTGCCTTTATTTACAAGAAAGTACAAATAGATGGTAAAAAAAAATGCTTCAATACACGTTCAATTGCGAGGGACAACGTGTTCTTAGGAAAATGAAAAAAAAAAAAAACATTTACCACTCTCGTGTAAGAAAGACCGATTTTCTCGTTCTCTAGTCTCTATTAAGAAAAAGAAGAGAAACATTACTCACTCTCTCCTGTAAGAGAGAAAAAAAAACTCTCTGGAAACAGAGAAACATGTCTTACTCTCTCCAGATAGCAAAGAAATAAATCATTCAGGATAAAATACAGATTTGTTGCTATAAAAATGATGACAATTTCCATTACCTAATACTTTGGCATTTTTCACAATTATAGTTGAGATTTCTGACTCTATCCCGGAAGAGAGAAACATATCTCACTCTCTTCAGGGGAAAACAAAGAAGAAGATTATCTAATCTCTGCATGGATAGAGACAAATGTTCTCCATTTTTTATATTGTCATTTACTCTTTTATTTGATTAACACATTCCATCGTATACTATAGTTGAGTATACCCTTATCTCTATAGGTGATAAACATCCTCTCTAAAGTGATGATAATCTCCCTTACTCTGATTGATCGCATTATCTCTCTATCTGTAATATGATGATTTTTCTCTTTCATGTAAATGATTAAAACACATTTCACTCTCTAAGACCAATGACACATTTTCTCCCCTTTGTAATATGAAGGAACATTTCTCGCTCTCAAAATATGATGAGATTTCTCAACGCTCTATGAAATGATTACATTTACTCCAAAAGTATCCAGGAAGAGATAAACGTTGTATCATACTAGTCAGTAAGGCCTACCATTTCTCACACTTCCATAAGAAGAGGGGCAATTGGGCGGAAGGGGGAGATGGGGGGAAACGAATGGAGAAGCTTAATGTAGCTCAATGCCACAGATTCATAAATGACAGTTTGGGGGCGAATGAATATCTTTGGGTGGTAGTAAATAAGAGCAAGGATTTCACGTTTTTCTACAAGTAAGCCGGGGGTTTTTAGCGGGTTCAAAGGTTACAAAAAAACAAAATCTGCGATTCGTAAATAAACAGTGGGAAAATGAAATGTACTCCAATTAAATGTCCGTAATGACAAATGTGTGTTAAAAAATTGGGGTTTAAAAATTACGTGGTATATGGGGCTTTCAAAGAGCATTCCCTATAATGTATTTTTCAAATTTTTCTAAACACTTTCTCACCCCAAGAACAGAGCAAATAAATTTAAAAGGAAATGACAGGCTTCTCGAGAGTCCCCCCCGGCCATGTTTTCTGTAGTACAAAAGGCAAAAATTCCGAGGGGTGTCCTTTGTAAAGGGAAGAATGTGATAGGCGAAGAGAACATTTATCAAAAATGTGTGGGACTGAAGGGGGAAATTTTTAAAAAAACGGTCATATTTGACAAGAACAAATCGAGCTGAAAAAAAGGAATATTGCCCAAGCAAAAAAG
>CAJHNH020005020.1:0-27088 GCA_905116865.2 Candidula unifasciata
TTGGGAAAAAGGAACATCATCACCCAGACCCCCTAACAAACAATTTAACCAATACAGGTAAACTATGATCCTTGGGCCAAATCGGGCTCCAGGTCCTGGGCCCTTCTGTGTTTATTTCTTAGGAAGCAATGCCAAATAACTAGCGCTATGTCCTTTACAGAAGAAGTTTGGTAAACATTACAATAACACTTACTTACTTACTTACGTCCTCTTCACCTTGGGGTGAAAGGGTTTTTGCCAGAGAGATGCCAGACTTTTCTATCAGCTTTTTTCTTTCGGGCTTTGTTCCATTCCAGTCCTCTTCAGTTAGGGAGTCGGATTTGTTTCCCAGCGCCCCCGGGGTCGCCTAGAGGTCTATTCCCCTGGTTCTTCCCTCCATGGGGGCGATTTTTCTACCATTCCTGACACATGCCCAAAACTATCGAACTGTGACTGATCCACTCGGTTGTTGGGACTGGGTATCAAGATCTTGGGGTATTGTTGATTGCGGACTTTTCCTTCTTGTCACTTTATACACTTTTCTCAGCACTATCTCATTTCTGAGGCCTGAAGCGGCTTCTGTGAGCTGTTGTCATTGCCTTGACTCAACAACACCATAGGTCAGGGACTGGTACATAGGTAGAGCGGTAAACCGCCATTTTCGACCTCTTACCAATTTCTCTTTTGCTAGCAAACCCTTGGTTTCTGGCCTGAAAGAGTTTCCCAGCAGCTGCTTTTTATTTAGCCAGCTCGGTCTGAAAGCCTTCATTTCAGTCTAATATACCACACACACACACACACCACAAACATACCTTTTTTGGACTTCCCTGACGATAGGCATGGAGTCCATTATTCGAGGACTAGAAGGAAGTGTGGTCTCTAATTTTTGTTTAAGTTTTTGTCCTTCATTTGGATTTGAACTCAGCAGTTTTGTAGTTCAGGGTGTATGCTATATCTTCAGTGTTCTCAACCTTGAAAGAGTTAAGTGTAATTAAATTAACCACTGACTCTCCATGTGTGTTTGGGGTCCCATTTTGGGGAGCGAGGGGGGGGGGGGGGGTAGACTCACTGCCCCTAGTAAGCGTATTTTTTCTAAAGTTGACTAAGTAGGAGTTTGCTGTTGGGATTGAAGACAGATATCTCAGCCTCACTGTAAACCACAATGTAACATGTTAAGACGCTTTTTTAAGGGCAGATGTAAAAGAAAATGTACGGTCAGATAGTTACTGGTACCAATGGAACTGGAACTCTTCGTTTGCTGCTGAAAATGAGTACAGAGCATGTTTGACAGTGTCCCGAGAGTTGTGGTGTTGATTCTTAATTCTTTGACATTCAACATGTAAAACAAGAGGAACCAGTGACAACGGGCATGTTAGGTTACAACATATTGGGGTAATGACTGTCACTCTCCTGAGTAATAAACAACAAACCTAAAATAGAATTTAATGTCTGAGTGTAAAGGGTAATAGTGTATCTAGAATGCTTTCACCGAAACCCACAAGGCAGCAGAGATATATTAACACTATATTTAGGGACCAAGCAGGACAGTCAGGAACGCTGACAGAAGATAAAAAAAAACTACTGGTCAGCTTTGTGGGGGGGTTGGGGGGGGGGGTGTAAATAAAGTATTGAAGCAAGTAAGAGTAATTAATAATCATCGTCGGCGCCCGTGTGTCACTTGGGGCCCTCACGGTAAGGCAAAGAATAGTGTCACGGTCACATTTGCACCCTACCAAGGCGAGGTCGTAAAGAGGCGACGTAAGGGTAGGGTTGGGCGTGGGGGGGAAAAAAGGGTTTTTTTTTTATTTGTTGCCTACTCATCCTGTAACAACATAGCCTACAAAAACTGCACCAATCCTTGAGACGGTCAACAAGATAAGCAAATAAACTCCCAGCCAACCAAGACATGCAGGGGAAGGTTCTTCAATAGAAGAAGTATGACGCAGCCGGTGTGGAGAAAGCCGTAAGGAGTCTCGGATCGTTGACTTACCATACCTCTTCTCAGCTAGGAAGGCCTCCAGAAGTTTTGGCACCAGTTCTCATTACGGTCTCTAATAAGTACCAGGTGTTGCAGCAGTTAGCTGAAGATGTCAACACAGAAGTCTGCTGGGATCAGATCAAAGAAATCTGGAATGAAATCTTGCTGTAGAAGTTCTTGGCAAGAAAGAAAGGAAACATAAAGCATGGATACACACAGAAAACCTTATTAAACTGATTGAAGATAGGAAAAGTAAAAAAGGCAAGAATTAAACAATAGCAAAACTAGAGCTGCTAAAGCTAGAGCTCAGAGAATTACACAGAAGCCAACAAGGAAGTTAGGAGGTATATAAAGGGCAGATAAAGTGAACTATCTACATGATCTAGCACAAGAAGCGGAGACGCAGCAGCAAAAGGAAACCTCAGAGAACTTTAACAGTAACACAAGAAAATTATTAGGTAAATATATTCAGCCAACTGATCATCTCAAAAATAGTCAAGGAAAGGTACTTACTACACACTAAAGATCAAATGGACAGATGGGTTGAATATTTGAAATGCTTCTCTAAATAGACCAGGCCCAGAGGTGTTCCTTTCCCATGGATATCCAGCCTTTAGGAATGGAACTGGATATCAACTGTGAGATATACCATCCAAAGAGGAAATTAGAAAGCTATAAATCTTCTAAGGAAGGAGGAAAGGCGTCAGGCCCAGATGGTATCCCAGCTGAAGCCATCAGGACCAACATAAACACATCAACAGAATTGCTACATAGATTATTCAGTAAAGTCTGGGAGACCGAAGAAATACCCCAGCAGATCTGGAGAGAAGGATATCTTGTGAAACTGCCCAAAAAAGGTGATCTACAGGAGAGGAGTGTGAAAACTATAGAGGTAATTATGTTTGCTGTCAGTTCCTGGAAAAATATTAAGTAGAATTTTTTTTGAAAGATTTAAAAGATGCTATTGATGAAATGCTAAGGAATGAGCAGGCAGGGTTTTCTGTCAACAGATCCTGTACTGATCAGATAGCCCACATTATACGATTATAATAGAGCAAAGCATTGAAACTGAAACTCACCTACTTTACATTGGATTTATTTATAGACTATGAAAAAGCATTTGACAGCATTGATAGGGAATGTCTCTGGAAATTGATGGGGTACTATGGAAGCCACAGAAAATATCAACTTAGTAAAAGGCAACATATAAAGACATGAAAATGTCGAGTTCTTTCATGAGGGAAAGCTAACAGTATGCATTTGAAATAAAAACAGGTGTGCCGACAGGGATGTCTTTTGTCGCCTCTCCTATCTTTTTACTGGCTTATAGGACTGGACTATGAATGAAAACAGTAACTGCTAACACCAAGAATGGAATTCAGTTGGACCCCTACAAAAAACAGCTTGATGATCTGGACTTCGCTGATGATATTGCCCTTCTGTCCCATTCAACGGAATCAGATTACAAGATAAATTAAATATACTCAATGCGAGAATCACAGCAGCTTGGTCTGAAAATCCATAAAGGAAAGACAAAGATAATGAGAATAAATCAGGCAAATAGTAATGTGGTTTCTCTTAATGGCACCCCACTCCCAAGACGTGGAGTCGTACACCTATTTGGGCAAGTTAATGTAGATAAAGATAGGAGGAACTGATAGAGATAATTAAAATAAGAATACAAAAAAGGCAGAGGGGGCTTTCATAGCACTAGGGAATTTGTGGAGGTCAAAAGAAATTAAAAGAAATACTAAACTAAAAATTTTTAATTCTAATGTCAAATCAGTACTATTGTATGGGCGGAAACATGTGAGAACAACGAAAAAAAGGCAATTACTAATAAATTACAGACATTCATTAACTGGTACCATGCGTCAAATAGAGGGAATAAAATGGTATGATAGAATAACTAAATGTAGAACTTATGGGAGAGAACTAAACAAGCTCCAGTGGATCAGAGAGCGAGGAAAAGACGCTGGCGTTGGATAGGGCACAACACTGAGAAAACAGGAGAACAGCAATAACTAGAATGTCTTTGCATTGGAACCCACAGGGGCATAGGAATAAAAGGAAGGCCAAAAAACACATGGAGAAGAGGCTGGAGAATGAGGTTATAAAGATTGGGAGGACATGGGAAGAGCTCATGTAATGGCGAAGGATAGAACGACTTGGCGTGAGTTGGTTGAGGGCCTATGCTCCATTGGGGGATAAAAAGGCAGAAGAAGAAGAATAATCAATCAGATGTATATCTCATAGTTTTAGAAGTGACAACTGTGGTTTCTTGAAGTGCCAAAAGTTTGACTACAGAAAAAGTACTGTGTCCACCACTGTGTAGATTGTCTGGTTCTTGTTTAATATCCTACCCCAGGTGACGTCACAGGACAGTCCAACATTTTAGAGGGTGATAAGACTGGGTTTCCCGGCTTTCTGATGCTTTAAACGACAAAGCATCTGGAACTGCCCCTAACCCCAATCAACCTACGTCCCACGAGAGAGTGCAGCCTAGGTCTCACGACTGCATGCAGCCTAGGTCCCACAACTGCATGCAGCCTGTCTACCACCCCCTGAAATGTTGGACTGTCCCGTGTCCTGTGGATTTTCCCATTTTGGGATAGGACAATAATAAAGCACCACTTGTCTTACATATACCACTTAGTACATACATATGGCAATGTCTATGATACGTGATATGGGGGTCCACATGGTGATATGGCCAGGCCATTTGCTTGAGATCTAAAGGTCATGAATTAACTTCATGGACGCGTTGTTTAGTTCAATTTTTATGAGGGATCCTTGGGGATTGAACTGGAGTTACGGAGTTCCTGCTCTGTGTGACGGTCTCGGTAGGCGGCTTGCCATTGTGTGGAGAGAGATTGAACCATATGGGGTGACCCGGAACAGTGAAGTTGATTCTCTCAACTTTAACCTGTTGTAAGACCAGGTACATACACACAGAATAGCATATGATACCTGATACAGAAACACAGAATTTTCAAATAATATACATGTACTTTTGTATTGTATTATACCCAATGCACACATAGTATTGTATCTTGTACTTAGTTATTTTCCCCCCTCAGATACAGCAGAGATACTCAGCATCAAAGAAGTCAATGGAAGGCACATGTATTACATCCATTATGAAGACTGTAAGTTGCAAATAGTTGTTTTAAAATTAGCTAACTGAAGATTTTTTTTTTTTTTGAAGCTGGCTTTGTGTATTCCTATAACTATATTACAGCTTTAGAAGGCTCAAATGATTCTGTCATTGTATACCACGCTGCAAAGATGGCGGTTTGGGTGGGGTGCTAACTGCACAAAGAGAATCAGAGACAAATAAAATTGGACGGGCATGAAGGGACATCTAAGCGATGGTAAAGAATATGTTGTTTTGGAGTGAGTTTATTAAGGGCCTGTGTTCCATTGTCGGAAGATGAGAAAACCAATTAATATAATATCTAGATATTTGAGAAAGTCCTTTCTCTTGAGCTCACTTGGTTAAAAAAATATAATGGCATTCAATCACACAGAGAAGAGTGATGTATACAGTCATGAGTAATAGTGCGTGAAAGAAGCTAAACGAGAGCAAAAGATCAGGTGGCTAGGCATATGATACTAGGAGCCTGCCTTGAAGATTCCCTTTCCTTGCGCGTTTTCCTATAATTTCTGCCAGGTCATCCTGTCTGAATCAGTTCTCTATGTTTGTATTTTGATCTCCCTGTATTCCTTTGGCTGTGTGGGTACCGGTTGCAAAGACATTCTAGTTGTAATGTGTCCTGTGTAGCATCTTCACCTCACCTCTTGATTAACGGAGGTTTCACATTTCTCCCAAAGCTGCACATTAGTAATTCTGTAAAAACCATTTAATTCCTTTTGAGACAAATTAACTCCAAAGTTGTAGACACTTCTACAGTTCTAGGTAAGCGCATGAGGCGGCGGGAAAGCTGGCTAGAGGCCAAGTTTTTTTAAGGTAGGCTGTGATGAAAGTGATGTTCTGCAAAGGACCTCCTACATGATAATGAGAGTGTGTGATCAGTAAGTGAGTAAAGGAGGCCTTTCACACTAGTGTTGCATAAGGCCTATAATTTTAGACTCATTTTTGTATAGACCACCTTTGTGGTCAAATACTGTTGTTGTTGTTGTTTTTTTTTTTTTGACAACCATTGTGTGAGGTGTTAAATTTAAATGAGGTCACATCCTACCTGACAGGCATGGCCTGTTTGTTTCTTATATTGCAGATTTGTTCATTATATTGTTAGATTTAATAAAGGGTCAGATCTTTTGAAAACATTTGAGGCAGATTTGTTTCTTAATTGTAGGTGTTTATTTCTCTTTATATTGCTAGATTTTTTAGAGTCAGATCCTATGTTTTAAGACAGTTGTAGTCTTTTTTTTTTTTTTTGCTGATGTTCTTTATATTGTTAGATTTTATAACGGGTCAGATCCTGCTTTTTAAGATAGTTGATACAAATTTGTTTCTTTTATTGCAGATGGGTTTTTTCTTTATATTCCTAGATTTTATAAAGGGTCAGATCCTACTATTTTTTAGATAAGATAACCATGGCCACATTTGCAGATAAATTTCATCTTGGTATTGTTAGATTTTATAAAGGGTCAGGTCCTGCTTTTTAAGACAGCCATGGCCAGTTTGTCTCTTTTTTGCAGATAACAAACGCTTGGATGAGTGGGTGCCTGTTGAGCGGATGGATCTCTCAAAGCTGGAACCACCAAAGAAAGATGTCAAAACCCCCGTCAAGAAAGTTGAAATTCCACCTGTGGGCTCCAGAGTTGTGAACGGGGGAAGCAGTTCAAGACCTTGCAGCCCCGAAAGAGAAATAGTAAGTGCAATGTACTGCAGGGAGATAAAAACTGTGTGCAGAAGTGTTGAATGGGAGTAGACTATATGGGAGCTAGTAAAATACCTTATGTAATAATTCTACTTGTGTGTAGCCAACTTATCAGTAAATGCAAATGGCAGCTGCAAGAGGTGAAAAAGCCAACAGTCGTCACCAGAATAGGTCGTGTTGTGGTATTTATTATCGCCTCTATCCGTTTTACGCTTGAGCTGGTGAAATTCCTTATGTAATAATTCTGTGTGTGTATAGTAACCAACTTATTGTGCCCGACTATTTCCATCAAAGACAAACTGCGTTTCTGCTGGTGACTGTTGGCTTTTTCACCTCTAGCAACTGCCATGTGCATTTACTGCAAGCGCACTTTTCTGGATTATTCCAGGACTAGTTGTTTGTTAACCAGTTTTTCAAATGAGACAGTGAGAGACATTACATTTGATTTGCACTGGCGCAGGAGCGGAGCAAATTTGGGGAAACCCGATTGCAGTGAAGTTGAAACCTCGACTAAAGAATAAGGCCTTTATTTCTCAGAACTTTTACCTGGTATCTATTTAAGGCTAGGTCGACCTGGAAGCCAAGGTTATGTATGGAAAAAATCTGGCTTCATGCTGATTAGAACCCATGATCTTTAGGTGGGCATCTAGCTGCTTTACCTTGGCAGCTACCATCTTTTTCTAAGTTTCATCTTTTATTTTCAGTATCAGTGCAAATCCTTAGCCTTGTGTATCATCTTGTATATTTAGTATGGAAATGAATTGATACAAATCCCTGGTCTTAGTTATCGTCATATATTTTTAATATCAATGCAAATCCAGATTTCAGACATCATCTTTTATTTTCAGTATCAGTGCAAATCCTTAGCCTTGTGTATCATCTTGTATATTTATATGGTAATGAATTGCTACAAATACCTGGTCTTAGTTATCATCATATATTTTTAATATCAATGCAAATCCAGATTTCAGACATCATCTTTTATTTTCAGTATCAGTGCAAATCCTTAGCCTTGTGTATCATCTTGTATATTTATATGGTAATGAATTGGTACAAATACCTGGTCTTAGTTATCGTCATATATTTTTAATATCAATGCAGATCCAGATTTCAGACATCTTCTTTTATTTTCAGTATGAGAATGGATCAATGCAAAGTCTTGGTTTGAGCATCTCAGGAGCCATGAAAGTCACCATAGGTGGGGGTTCAGGAGCCTTTGGAAGTCGCAAAAGGAGATTGGATGAAGATGTATGTGTAAACATGTCTTCTTGTTTTCTTGCTCTCAAGTCTACATTAAATATATTGATGTTTGTTTTGTGAGCTTATTATAAACAAAAGTCCTGCATGGATGTACATGTATTAGTCCCCAGGTAGCACACATTTTTTTTTTTTAACACACCATCTTAATTTGTTATTGTCTTTGATTGTGTTCTTCTTTCTTTCTTTTGTCATCTCACTGTTACCAGGTTGTAGCCCAGTGTCGTGGTTTTCTGCATTTGTCTCGGGTGGCTTGAGTGATGGATTTGTTCAACCCTTTGTTGAACATCTACACTATCTATCTATATCTTTCTTGGTATTCCTCTCGCCTTCCTCCCAGATGTTCTACTCTAAAAAGTCTCATATGCAGTCTGGTCTGGCTGCATTCTCACTAGATGGCTGAACCATTTCATTTTTTGTCTGTCAATATAGTCCAAATATGGTCTTATTCAACTTTCTCTCTAATGCTGGTATTCTTAACCCTGTCTCGTCTAGTGTTGTTAGTGACCTTGTTGATTTGTGTTAACCAGGTTTTATTGTTAAACCGTTTTCCCTTCTTCCTTTTTTTAAGGACTCTTGAAGCCAGGGATGCATGGCACACATGTTGAGAGATTCATATTTGTGTAGGCTAGACTGTAGTCAATGGGTGATGTGGTCAGCTGTGTGCTGGCTGCCTTTACTTCCCCGGGTATTTGCTGTGGGTTCTGTGGTGCACCATATTTTAGGAGGGAACAATAGACCCTTTAGACTCATTCCTCTCCACACAATCATGTCGTAAGAGGCGACTAATTAGGGGTTTGCTGAAATTGGATGTGTTGGAGCAAAAGGCACAGATGTCACAGCCTAGCTGTAAACAGCCCACATCAGAGGGAGACAGTCTGCATTCTTTGATCTCTTCGTGAGGAGGAGAAAACTTGGGTACATTATGATGGTGGTTAAGTTGGTGTTGGGGAGGGGGGAAGAGGCAAAAGGAGACCGAGAGAGAAGATCTTAGACAGTTTGATATTGTGACGTGGAATATCCTCTGTCAGAATCTATTGAAAGTACATGAGACAGAAGGTTGTGGATAGACATGACTACCATCACCATGTGGCATGAGCTATAGGAAAAAGAAAAGAAGCTAAAAACAACTACACACTATGCCAACTGCCTTTTCAAGGGCAATTGCAGAAAGACTGTTATCCATTTTAGGCTCTTTTGTGAAAGCTTTTATTAAGTTTGCTTTTGTTTGTTTTGTCTGATACAATTTTTGTGTTGAATTTTTTTCTAAAAGAGATGAAGCCTTATTAACTCTTTCAGGCCCATGAATTTTGACAGACTTGGCCCACATTAATTTCCCTTTACAAAAATGGCAGAGGGGTGGGTGTACAAGAAAGGCTGCAGAGACTGTAATTTACTTCTAATCCTTATAACAGTATATATTTTTTAAACGAGAAATGAGTGTACATTCTGAATCTGATGATAAGTGTTTGTTTAATTTTGTTATAGTTAGTGGAAAAGAAGAATTCAGCAGGTGTTAATTTCACAAGGACAACATTTCACAAAAAAATTCTTCATTTACCATGGTTTTGCAGCCACAAGAATAGTAAATATCCAAATTTGAGAACAAAACTTCAAAGTTTGTTCAATGTCCTAACATATTCTAAAGTTATGATAACTTTCTGGGTTAGTTTATCACTCAGGGGCTCTTAGTTCCCACCAAGTGCTAAGCAAAATTTCAGAGAAAAAATGGCAGAAAAATGAGCCATAACACACACACTATTTACTATTCACTTTGTACAGTTATTTACAGACTGTAGCTGCGATGATTTCAATGTAGCTTAGCCATAGTATAGTACTATCTCTTTGTTTAGAGCACTTTCCTTCTCTTACACCATAAATACGGTAGTATGGGACATATCTGTGTAATAAACTCGTCAGAATCGCTAGATTCCGAACAGCTGATCGCTCAGCTTCACTGGTGAAAATTCACTGTCTGAATCACTTTGCGAAAAATCTAAATCTGTATCATCATTTTCACAATTAAAAACATCTGACTGAAACAGTTTCAGAGCTTCGGCCGCAGAAAGACGCATTCTGCGACCTGTTCTTGTGGTTAGAACATTGGTATTCAGTGCACTCAAAAACTAACTTAGAAAATAAACTGTTAAAAAAATTTGATGTTTTTTTTCTCTCAAATTATCCACGTGTGGTTTAGTCCAAGAAGTGAAACTAAAAGGATTTCGGGAGAGTGACTTTCCCTGAATAGGTTATTCGTACTTCCAAACATTAGAAACTAGTACTAGCGCGCATGCGGAGCAAAATGTAAGAGATACACGATTAACGATGACACCGTTGTTTGGGCAGAACGGAACATCTCAAACTATGCTCACACCGTTGTTTGGGCCTTAAAGAGTTAAAGGTTTTTGAAAACAGAGTTACGACGAATCTTTGGACCCATCAAAGATGGAGAGTGAGAAGCAAGAACGAAATTCATAATCTGTTTAAATCACCACTGATCACTGGCATCGTGAGAGCTGATAGACTGAAATAGTTTGGGCATATTGAAAGAATGTCAGATGACAGAGAAGTAAAAACTGTATACACCAGGAAGATGAATGGTCGTAGACCACGAGGGAGACCAAGAAGACGATGGAGAGATAATATCCAGACAGACCTGCAAACACTTGCTGTTACCAACTGGAAAGAGAAGGCCAACCAGAGAGATGAATGGAGGCGGGTGATATCTGCAGCAATGAACCTCAGAGGCTCGGAATGCTGAAGAAGAAGAGAAGAAGAATTTTTTTCTGTTGTTTTATTCCTGTTCATTTGTATAACTTTTGTTAGTTACAGTTCTGCGTTTACTTGTCTCAAACTTTAGGGCGATTCACAAGATATTCCCATGGCACCAAGACAGACTGGTAGCATGGTGGCACATCATGATGACATCGTCACCCGCATGAAAAACATTAATCTCATCGAGTTTGGTCGGTGGCAGATAAAACCGTGGTATTTCTCACCATATCCACAGGTAGGTTCTCTAGAATTGGCAGATATCTTTAAATATTATTATTGGCTTTTGTTAGCACCATTTTTTCTTTCCAGTCGATGGTGTTATATTGTGCTGTGGGGAGGCGTGTAATCGCAGCTGTGGCAATGGCAATGTGTCTAGCAAGATTCTTCTCAGACGCTCAGCTCAAATCCTTTCTGCTATCAAATTTCCTTGCCTCCTGCTCCCTTCCTGATTTTCCCTCTCCATTCAGCATGGTCTTTGCCATTTTGTTCACACAAATCTACCTTAATACCTATATCTTTCATGTCCCATTTGTGCACATCTTTATATTATAGTAGAGGCCGGCCTAGTGATTTGTCCCCTTTTGTAATTCACCATAGGCCTGGCGCGCTAGCTCAGTTGATTAAACTTGACTGGGTGGCGACCGGGTGACAAACTCCTTTTGGTCCAGGATCATGCCTGACGGTAGGCTGAAAAGTCACAAATCTCCCAGATTGACGGTACCTATCATGGAAGAAAGGCCGAAGAGTTGCGATATATCCATAGTACCGAGTCAAAAGGCGCACAACTCTTAGTTTCTGGATATTTTTTTCTTTTTAAAATCACCAAAGAGAATGTCCTTACGGATTTGGTCTTTTTTAGGTGTCTAATCTGTGAGGGCCGCACTAAGGCAGTAGCTAGACAGTTGTTTATGGTCGCATTTTTGTCAAGGTGGAGGTTTATAACTGACCTTGTCTCCTCTGTTAACCCAGCTTTATATGCTGTAATGTTGTGAAGCCTTATGCCAGGGCTATTCAACTGCCTATTTAGCCTAACAAGTAGCCCTAGGGTCAGTTGCCAGTCATATTGTATTAATGACCTCTCTTTGTCTCTCAGTGAATTTAACTGTGTTTATTGTTTTAATAGCTAGGTTTCTTTCTATAATATTGTTGTTACCTTCCTCCTTGTGGATTCTGGGGCTTCATTTTGGAGAGCAAATAATAGACCCATTGCCCCTCCCCCCTTAATAAGCGCGTCATAGGAGGCTACTAATTAGCAGCGTTTCTTCAAAAGTTTTAGTACTTCTGCCCGAGAGGCACGGAACCAACAGTCTGATCGGTAAAATGGATGTGCATAAAAATCAGAACCAAAGTCCAGAATTAGACAAACAACCAGAACTTTCCGCCTGAGTTTACAGCCAGTAAACACTAAGAAGAAGATGATAACCTATCCACCAGTGACCTCAAAACTATAATGATGATTATTTCAATCACAAACAGTATATTAGTTAGTTAATCATTTCTTGAGCCTAGGGCAGAGGTCATAGCTCTCCATGTCTGGCGGTTCGTTGCCACCAGATTGAAGTCTTGGATATTCATTATGCTGATGGTTGAGCCTTCCCTGATGATGGTTCTACGTAGTCTCTCTCATGATCTTCCCTGTTTTCTTTTCCCTTCCGGTGTCCATGTGAGGGCTTGATAGCGGAGTCTGGTCTTATCCATTCTTATGTTGTTCCAGCGGCGCTTTCTTATAAAATTGGATACATTATCTTACTTGGTTTCTTTTCTCATTTGCATATTGGATCTGAAATCTGTCTAGTTGAGATCTAGTATTCTTCTAAGACATCTGTTCTTAGAATTGTCTAATGTTTTTTTTTATCTAGAGCTACCATTGCTTTCCAACTCTCGCATGCATAAGTTAGCACTGGAATCACACAGGAGTTGAAGATCTTAAGTTTTTGTGTATTTGCTAAATGTCTTTTGACAGTATATTGCACCAGCATATTTCAGAGTATCTCAGATGCATTGATACAGAATTTACATCGAGAAATTATGAAGCACAAAAATGAATCTCTTTTAAGCGGTTTATGTTCTGTTTATTTAAATCCATGACGGGATGGGGAGCTGCTGTGGTGTTGCGGCTAGACGCTTGCCTGCATATTGAAAGATCTTGGGTTTGGGTCCTGGCGGTGCCAAACTTTTTTCCAGAAAATGGCATTGGCTCCAAGGCCGACCCAGTCTTGAATGGGTAATAGGTGGAGTCCTAGGAAGTAAAGGCAGCTAGAGTGATGCTGACCACATCACCCACCAAGTGCCCAAAATAAAGGTCTAGCCCTCTTCTTCTTTTCTCTACTCATATAATACCTCACGGTGTCAAGGCAGGAAGAGATCTCTGAAACTGGCCTTTCTGTGTGCTTCTTATAAGGTCTAGCCCTATATGCCCAGTACGTGTGAAGGCGTGGAAAAGGGGTCCTTAACTTTTACTTGCAGAATTGATGAATCAGATGTGGTGCACTAGTGGTCATGACCAGTTTACACAGTCATCCTAGCAAACAGGTTCCTGGCTGTGAACCTTTTCAGCATAGGTAGAATTAACATTTCCTTCAGTCAGAGTACATTAGATACAACGGTAACAGAGCCAGAGGTCCACCACGCAGAGCATGGACCGCAGAAGTATCAGAGAGACTAAAGTTTTATGTACAAAGTGAACAGAAGGGCCGGCTCCAGAGATCTCTTCCTGGCTTGACGCCACGAGGCAGGCTAGGAGTAGAGAAAAGAAGAAGTACATTAGTTTTCAGAGGCAAGGAACCAACAGTCTGCATACAGATAAGCCATATCTGTAAAATGGATGTGCATGCGGCACTAAAGTCTTGGTAACAAGACGAGAGTCCAGAAGAGAAGGCACAATCAGGAATTTCTGCCAGAGTTAACATGAAGAAGAAGATAAAAGTTCACATTGAAAAAAAATATAGTTTTGTTGATTACATTACTTGCCTGCTGTTTTGTTAGAGAATTGTGTTTTTATTCTGTTTCTCATATAAAGGAACTTACCTCACTGCCTATATTGTACATTTGTGAGTACTGCCTGAAGTACCTGAAAAGTGCCAAATGCTTGGAAAGACATCTAGTAAGTACAGTGTTTATACTGGGGTTCTAGTCGGCGCCTAGATGTAGAATTTATTTGTAAATATTGTCTTAATTGTCTTAGGCATTGTGAACATGCTTCATAATTTCTGAATGCCTGATTCAATTCCAGCTGTGGGAGATTTGGCAGCAGACTGCTTTACGTTAATTTTGACAGAGATGTGAAAGGCTGACCATTCAGAAAGAGTAGCATACTTCTTCTTCTTCTGCCTTTCTATCCCCCAATGGAGCATAGGCCCTCAACCAACTCACGCCAAGTCGTTCTATCCTTCGCCATTGCATGGAGCTCTCCCCATGTCCTCCCAATCTTTCTAACCTCGTTCTCCAGCTCTCTTCTCCATGTGTTTTTTGGCCTTCCTTTATTCCTATGCCCCTGTGGGTTCCAATGCAAAGACATTCTAGTAATGCTGTTCTCCTGTTTTCTCAGTGTGTGCCCTATCCAACGCCAGCGTCTTTTCCTCACTTCCTGATCTACTGGAGCCTGTTTAGTTCTCTCCCAAAGTTCTACATTAGTTATTCTATCATACCATTTTATTCCCTCTATTCTGCGCAGGCACCAGTTAATGATTGTCTGTAATTTATTAGTAATTGCCTTGGTTGTTCTCCATGTTTCCGCCCCATACAATAGTACTGATTTGACATTAGAATTAAAAATTTTTAGTTTAGTATTTCTTTTAATTTCTTTTGACCTCCACAAATTCCCTAGTGCTATGAAAGCCCCTCTTGCCTTTTGTATTCTTATTTTAATATCTCTATCAGTTCCTCCATCTTTATCTACATTACTGCCTAAATAGGTGTACGACTCCACGTCTTGGAGTGGGGTGCCATTAAGAGAAACCACATTACTATTTGCCTGTTTATTCTCATTATCTTTGTCTTTCCTTTATGGATTTTCAGACCAAGATCTTGCATTAAGTATATTTAATTTATCTTGCATCTGATTCCGTGAATGGGACAGAAGAGCAATATCATCAGCGAAGTCCAGATCATCAAGCTGTTTTGTAGGGGTCCACTGAATTCCATTCTTGGTGTTAGCAGTTACTGTTTTCATAGTCCAGTCTATAGCCAGTAAAAATAAGAGAGGCGACAAAAGACATCCCTGTCGCACACCTGTTTTTATTTCAAATGCATCTGTTAGCTTTCCCTCATGAAGAACTCGACATTTCATGTCTTTATATGTTGCCTTTACTAAGTTGATAATTTTCTGTGGGATTCCATAGTGCCCCATCAATTTCCAGAGAGATTCCCTATCTATGCTGTCAAATGCTTTTTCATAGTCTATAGCATACTACTGAATGTAAAATTGTCTAGTAAAACCAAATGAAATGGCATACTACCGAATGTAAAATTGTCTAGTAAAACCAAATTACCAGAAAAGGCTGTGGTTCGTTTTACGATATCCTGTAAAGGATATGCTGCTAACTTTATTGTCTTAATAGTTTGAAAACAATCCACAATGTCAGTGCTTATGGTTTAAGGATTGCAAGCACACTTTCATATTCTTGACATACTGTGGTCAGTGTCCGCTGCAAGAAATTTGATTGACTGCTTTTTCTTTTACACAAAATTATGAGCATTGTACCATTCCTAATGCTGCGGCGAACTGCTCAACATAAAATTGCTTGGTAGAACTGCATAACGGTCAGTAAATTCTTTCTTGGATTTGATCTTTAAAGGAATATACAACCAGTAATCTATGATTCACTTTGCCAGATAAAAAATTTAAAGAGACGGCTGGATCTACAAAGGCAGTAGCGTGAGGCAGCTGTCAGAAGTGCTAACACAAACAGTCCACCACTAACATTGCAGTTTATTATTGATGGAAGCAGCAGTTGCACATGCAGTTAATCCCACAAGGCATCACCAGTTTTACGACAGCAAGCCCCTTTTCCATTTTCTGAATGTGCAGTTCATTACATAAATCACCCTAGGCACAGTTGGAAAGCATTCGGAACATTTAACACACTCAACAATAGTTGCCAGCAGTTGTATACTTTCAGTTCACACAAGGAAAACAAATGCATTCACTATCTGTGGCCACTATATAGCAGTTGGTTTTTTTTGGTGTGAATGTGATGGCTTTTTAAGGGTTGCACTGCATAATTTACCTGAAGCATATCTGTTTTAGTCCCGGGGAATACAGTCCATATAGAGTGCTTCACTCTATTTTAGGCCTGGGAAATGCAGTCTATTTAGAGTGCTTCGCTCTGTTGTTTCAGGCCTGGTGAATGCAGGACCTTTAGAGTGCTTCACTCTGTTTTAGACTTTGGGAATGCAGTCCATATAGAGTGCTTTACTCTGTTTTAGGCCTGGGGAATGCAGTTAGTTCATTTAGAGTGCTTCACTCTATTTTAGACCTGGGGAATGCAGTCCATATAGAGTGCTTCACTCTGTTTTAGGCCTGGGGAATGCAATCCATTTAGAGTGCCTCCCCCTTTTAGGCCCAGGGAATGCAATACATACAGAGTACTTCACTCCGTTTTAGGCCCGGGAAATGCTGTCCATTCAGAGTGCTTCACTCTGTTGTTGTTTATTAGTTAGTTAGTTAGTCGACAGATTATCATCATCACACATTGGACCATTCAGTCCGTAAGCGCTCAGATCCCCTCTTCAGTATCTCCCTTGGCGTGTAGTGTCCTGTGACCCCAGTTCTCTGCTGGTTTACTATGTTGTTGTTTATTGATTACTGCCTTTATATATCTTTTTATAGTTGAAAAAAAAATATTTTTTTTTAATGTAGTTAAGTTAATATGTATACATATTATTAGTGCTTCATCATCCCATAACACTGCGTGTCGTTGGGTCACCAGTTTCTGTTGACTGTCTGATCCGCTCTCTTCACGATTTGTGGTTAGTTGCCTTGGACTTCATGGCTGCATGCCTGAGGCCTGTCCAGTTAGTCAGGTTCTGCAACCAAGTCTAGAAATTACCTGTGTAAATTTTAAAAAAAATTTTTAATGTGTAAATAAATAAAAAAAAACATTTTTTTACGTAATTAGTTTTGGCAATTCTCATGGGTTCATGGCCCCTTTTTTTTAAAGAATTCCCGGGTGACCGGGTTGTGAGAAAAAGAACTGTAACACTAACATACCAAGTTATCTGTATTAAAAGGACAAATAAGGGGAAACAAAGAATCCTGTCACTGTAACCTGCTATGTTGTAATTCTTTGATGCAACCAAAGTGCTTTGTGACTGCATGTCAGTACTCCAGGCGACAGAGGGATCCACAAGACAACATGGGAAAAGAACTGACCGGCCAGCTAAACAGACTCTCAGAAAATAATCAAATCATTCTGCAGTAAATCCCGGCTCACTGCGGCATATCAGGAAATTAGTTAGCAGATAGACTTGCCACAATAACTAAAACAAAGAAGCAACAGCACACCCTTTTATTCTTATTACCAGAAATCAAAACACTTATCAGGGGAAAATACAAGCAAAAACCCCCACAAGATCCCATCTGCAGACTCAATGGAAGGCAACATACAGTTTTCCGTCTATGAACAGGACACTACAGGCTCAGCTACCACATGCATAAAATAGACTACATTCCCCACAGTGTGCATGTCAGACGAGACCACAAACACCTGAGAACATTCTGCAGACCTGCCCACTCTACAACTTTAAGAAGAAACCTGACCTCAAGAGCAAAGTGTGCAGAGCAAGCTTTAGGAAACCATGAAGGCCGTGCATCTGATATGCAAGTTCATAGAGGCAACCCACCTGATGGTCTGACTTGAGCGTACGAAACTGATCGCAGAGAAGAAGTAACCTGCTGTGCAGGAAGTAAGAGGGGACTAAGGAGAATTGGACTGAGAGTGACTCCCTCATCCTGGTAAACTAACTTCGAAAATCCAACCAACCATGGACAAGTTACAAAAGGATTGGCGGGATTTAGCTGAGAGCTTGTGCTTCATTGGGAGTTGAAAGACAGAAGGTTTGGTTCTGGTGAAAAGGTACCAGAGCAGAGAAATCTTAAAGATTTATAACTAGTGCATTGTCAATTGTGTGTTGGGAAATCAAGTCAGGTTGGTTGGTTCTGTCCACCTTCTGGTGGTGAATTGATGCATGGTAAGATAGATGTGGTCATGGTCCTTTAGGAGCAAGTGTACAATGCAGAAGCCTGAATCGATCATTATGGTTTTGGGAGGATGGGGCAGTGGGAAGGGAACAGCAGGGGGTCTGGCCGACACTCACAATTCAGAGGAAAGGCCAAGACAAACATATTCTCGAGCTTTTACTAGCAACAGTGATTTCGGAACTCTGCTGACTGCTGAAGCTGGGGACAGAGCACGTCTGGAGATGTCCTGAGTGTGGGGCTGTTGGTTCTTGACTACAATGCTACTATATGTGTGTCATTTAAATGTCCTAATACTGTTGTTATTGATTGAGAAACAGAAGATCAGATGGTTTGGTCATGTAGTAAGAATGCAGCTAGAACAACTACCAGTGCATGTGCTACACATGAACAGATCTGAAGTGAAAGCTAGGAAAATATGGATTGATGACATTACAGAGCTTCTACATTGACATGGAATGACAATAGCCATTGTGGCCCATCGAACAGTGAATCACAAACTGTTCCCCACCACTACCCTTAACATCAGAAGTGGAAATTAATGATGTTGTTGTTGTTATTGAGCTTTCATCCTTTGGCCCATGCTGGGGTGTCTGTGGATAACCTTCCTCCCTGGACAGCAGCCAGAAGTCCTCTGTGTCAGTTCTTAGGGAAATACGGATTGTGTTTCTGCCTTTCCCTTTGACATGTAGCTAAGGTGGGGCTCACAGTGTGCTCATTCCCCACCACCAGATTGCCTGCAGGTTTCGCTGAGCTCTTCTTGGCTCTAAGCATGAGTAGTTGGGGCAACTGGATCATCATGTCCTGAGTCCATGTGCCTTGTCGCGAGCCCATATGGGTAAATACACTGATATAGTGAGGGTGTGGGTTTGAACCTTAACAGTGCCCACCCACGTGAGAAACTGGACTAATATCTAAGCTATGTTGATCCTAGACAGTCCTGGATAGCCAAGAAAACAGCGAGTGGCTCGTTCCATTAATGAAAGTTGCTGTACTTGTATCCACAGGAGTAGGAGAAGGGATAGATAGATATCAAGATAAACCCACCTTGATATTATCTAGATACACAGTTAACCCCTCCGACTTTCTCCTCTCCTGGCATTACTTAAAAGCCCCCCATCAAGTGATTCAAATAGTGAGCTCAAATAAACTAGTATGCACAAGCCACTTGAACCTAAGTACACAATTTACTCAACTATTTTATAACAACATGAACAAGATTAATTGAATAAATATAACCAAAATTAAAATGAACTTGTTTAGGCTAGTAGAGTTGAGATAGTGTTATTGATGACATTAAAGTTATACATAACTTTTAAGATGGAGAAAGTAAACCTTTGGACAGTTCTCAGCTTGAGACCCTGCCTATCCTCTTCTTCAGTTTGTCGTCCTCACTGCTTTCAAGCAGGTCGTTACACTCAGACGGTCGGCAAAGAATGGATGCCTACTAGTCCCTGCCCAATGTGGGAACTGTGATAAAGAAACAAGCGCATATGTGTAGTATCTAATCTAGATGTACACTAAGCATGTATATTATATTAACATCAAACATGTTTATTTAAATAAAACAATTCATCTCTCCCTCATTTTCAAGTCTTTTATGTCTGATGTCATCTCTCGTACAGACTCAAAATTACAATCAGTTAGACAGAACAAGTTCTGGAATCCATGCTTGGAACAATGGACGCTCCCAGAATGCTAACGATATTTCTGGGGCGAATCAAATAACAAATCTCATGGATTTACTCTCCAGGATCAATCTCCGCATTAGCCTTCCGGGAGTAAAACACATTTCAGTGTGTTAGCTGTATGTAATACAGATTCACATTAACCACACGTGACAAGATTGCCAAAGTTATCTTCACGCTTGTGGTTTCAAAAACATGATAGTTCATTAAATTTCAGTGGTAACATCAACATTTAAGTTTTACAACATTGAAACACATGTGCACGAAAAACATTCATGACAATATAAATTACGATATAAAGCAATGTGACAGTGCCCTAAGAGAATGGAGAAATGTCCGCTAAGGAGTACTACAAAGTGATGAAGACACACATCTGAGCAAAAAGACAGTTAGATTTCTACCAAGAAATTAAGGTTTTGAAACTAATTTTCCTTACCTGGAGAATAAAACCACAATGCCAAAAGTTCTGTCTCAAGCTTAGGTTTTAATCCCAACGGATGGCATGCTCTTGACAGAGTATCATTTACCAGTTCTAGAATCACCCTTTGGGTAAGTCTATTCACTGTCAGTCAAGACTGTACAAAACTTGTTTACATTCCCACCTGCCTTCTCCTGGTTAACAAGCTGGTCAGAGCTAATAGGCTAAGTCACACCTCCAGCCTACTTCAACCTGCCATCACCATAAAATCAGACTGTCAATTCTTCTGCTAACACTTTCGGCTCACTATGTCAATATTGGCCGTCTGACCTGCCCTCAAGTTAGGTAACCTCAGGGGGACATAATTGCAATTAGCCTGGGTTATCTGCTCCTATAGGTCTGGCTTGGAGATAAATATCTGACACCAAAGTTTTGGCAAGCGAAATATCCAGTCACAAAGTCTGAGCTTGTCAGTCTTGTCTCAGTATCTTAACACTTAACATCTGGGGAAAAGTTTTAGTGTTTGATATTGCCAGCAGTCCAGGAGAATATAATGTTTGTTCTGGTCGCCTTACTTAGATTAAGGATGTATCCAAAACCATATTATTTCTGTATACTTTAAAATACATAGAAATAAAAGTAGGTTGAGGAAAGTCAATTTGAAGTCACAGAGCGTGTCGTCACATGCCTTCACGATAGTTTCCAATATTCAGGGGGTTAGCATACTTGTTTCCACTCATAAGACTGTTCAGCACCCCTCCGGCTCCTTTCCTCCCACAGGGGGCAGTACAGTGTGGTGCACCAGGTTTTTTTATCAAGGTTTACTCCTCTAGATCCATTGTGTTTTGCCTAGGGATTCACACCCCCAGTTACCAGGACTACCTCGGGAAGGCTGTGACTCTTCGCCACGCACAATGGTCTTGAGGTAAGAAATGTTATGCTGGGTCAAGAGGCTGACACCGCAATGGACACTCCTTTTGTGAATAGATATTCACTAGACCAAGGGTTGAAGTAAGGAGGGAAAACCACTACCCACAACACCAGCACTTCTTACCCTCTACCTCTCGAGGCTCAGTCCCAAAAATTGATGATGAAGACTGTTGTTATTGATTTAGAATTCTTCGGTGTGATAATGAAGCTAAGCTTTGCTAATAACATAATTATCATCAAGTGCCTTGCCAGCTGGCGTAGGCGTTCATGCGACACCAAAGATCTCAGTCTTTGGTGTTCTGAATCAATTCTACTGCTGATATTCCTAATTCCTTTGCTAATATGTACCACTTAAATCTTCTGTTTTGTAGGCCAAATGTCTATACAAGCATCCTCCGGGAAATGAAATCTACAGAAAAGACAAGATCTCAGTATTTGAAATAGATGGCAGGAAAAATAAGGTAAATTCTTTGTCTATGTATGGTGTCAACATGCTGGGCACATAAGATGTGAATGCAAAACTTTCACTAACAAAAGTAATGATGTCTTTAAAAAAAATGATTGCCGACACAAGAAAGAGACAATCTACATTCTTTGTTAATGTGAAGAGAAAGAGAAAACTGGAGCACACCGTGACAGTGGGAAAGTTGGAGGGAAGGAGAGGCAGAGGGAGACCGAGAGCAAAGATGCTGGACAGTTTGACATCATGGCACGGAGGATCATCTGTATCAGAGTTGATTGAAAGTACACTAGACAGAAGATTGTTGATAGACATGATTCCCAACACCACATGGCATGGACTTTGAGAAGGGGGGAAAATGCATGCTAACCTACACAGTTTGTGGCTGCCATATTAGCCAAGAGTCATAAAAACCCCCTTGTCTATCCCCCGCCCCACCCTTTTGCTTGGTCATTTAGAATTGGTTTATTGAAGGTACATTTATTTTGGTTGGATAGCATGTCTGTTGGTTTGTTCATTGACAAAGATCACTTTTTGCCTACATATGGTTCCTTAGTTGGCTAAATTCTCTAGTTGGTAAATAGATCTAAAATTGGAAATGGTGGTTCTGAAGTAAATAGACCTAAAACTGGAAATAGTGGTTCTCTGGTAAATAGACCTAATATTGGAAATAGGGGTAGTGAAGCCAGTTTTTCTTTAGGTTTTTAGCTAGAGATGAACTCTCACAATTGAATAGCAGTAACAAGCAGGCGTTCATTGTTTCCCACTTTACCTTGAGCCGGTCGTAAGAAGACTTTAACACAATAGTGACACTAGGGCTCTATATAGATTATATGATTGTATTAGTATAAAAGAAAATGAAATCCTTAATCTGCTTTTATGCCAAGAATTATCACGGGTTGACAGAAATACAGCTGAGGCAATCCTTGGAACACTTTTTCTTCACTTTCTTTTTTATTGCTTCGGGTGTCGAGGAAGTTCCAAGTTTGGCCTTTAGCTAGATATAAGGTTTGGTTTCTTACTCTTCTGTCACCTTGAGCATAGACAAATTGTATTGTAGAGTTTCTCTGATGTTATCTTTCTATCTTGTTCCTTTCCTACTCTGCGTCCGTATCTTCCTTTGGTGTATGTTTTTTTATGGTATGGCAAGACATTTTCTGTAAGATAACAGTCGAGCAGAGTGGCAAGCTTCACTGGAAAAGTCATGGGTAGTGAGCATACTTTGGATCTTTTCTCCAAGCCATGCTGCCGGCATGGTGGGTTATGTACAGGTAGACAGATTGGCTGGATCTGCACCACTGGGTGGTGAATTGATACATGACAAGGCAGATGTTCCTTTAGGAACAAGCAAAGGAATCAATATAGACACCAGATTATTATGGCCTGGAGAGAATGATGCATCTGGGTGTAATCAGAGGTTGTGGCCGGCTCACTACACACATAGGAAAGGCAAGACGGACATTTAACCAGATTGTGACCGGTACCATCAGTATTGAAACTGCGCTGGCTGCAGAAGATGAGAACATAGCATGCATGGGAATGTCCCGAGTGCTATGATGTCAGTTCTTGACTCAACTCTCTGTAAGTTGGCAACACTTTCTTTTATCTTATGACCCTCATTTCTTATTTTCATCTCTTCTGGTCACCCCTTCAGCCCTTCTCAAGCATCTTCTTGCCATGGTTACTAATTTTCTGTTCTGCTTTGTTATCAGTGACCATGTCTGGCAACTAGTAGCATAGGGTGGGATAAGAGTTGACTTCTGTGCTGTAAGACACATGAAAACTGTAAAGTGGAGAAATAAAGGGTTCATTAGTTGCATATCCATTACAGACGTTGCAGAACCTACACTAGCATTTTTTGGCTGTTGTTATTTTTCTAGGCAAATTTACATCCAGTAGTTTGTCATTGCTTTCTGGACAGTCAGCTTCTCGATACCACTTTTGGAAACCAGCGCAAGGCCTACAGCTGGGATTGAACCCGGCACCCCGGCCTTACGAAGCACGTTTGCAACGCCTAAGCCACAGATGCCCACAAATAAAGGGTAGACAGTCAAAACTTTATACATTTTATGAGAAGGAATAAAACTTTAGAACATGGTGACAGGTGGAAAACTTGATGGGAAAAGTAACATGTAATGTGGTCAGTTGTCTAGTGTGAATGATGTTTGTGGTACAACAAACAGGTTCACTTTTCTAAAATGCCTAAGCTTATGACTGATAACATTAAATGAATACAACAATTTCTTTTCTTCTTCTTTGCGTTCGGTTTCACATGCCCAGCTCAGACCATCACGTGGGTTGCCTCTATGAACTTGCATATCAGTAACGGGTCCTTCATGGTTTCCCATAGCTTGCTCTGCACACTTTGTTCTTGAGGTCAGGTGTCTTTTCGAAGATGTAGGTAGAGTGGCCGGCCAGGTCGTCAGAATGTGCTTAGATGTTTGTGGTCCTGTTTGACAACAATATTAAATGACTGAACTGCTTTGCCATCCAAACGTGTATTGATAAGGAAAATATAGGCATTTTAAACATTAAACAAAGTCACCTTGGCAACATTCCAGATCAGTTCCGCTCAGCCATGATAACTTCGAGCTTGAAAATAACTACTGACCGTTCTCACAAATGTAGCTTGACGATAACCAGTACCAGGGTAAAATTCAATAACCGCTTTTCTGTTTTTCTGGTACTAAACCGCTTCAGATGCTCACGATATCATCAGCCAACTGCTGTGTATAGTGAACAGCTTCCCTTGGGCAAAACGGCCCCGCGACCCTGAAGCACAACTGTCAAGCTCTCACAGTTCCAAATCTACTGATTTTTGTTGTCAACTAATAAAACTTTGCAAAAATCATCGCACATATTTGTAATGCCCTAGTGACCACAACCTGTATCAGTGCTGTCTCATTTATGTCATGCAACACAAGGGGAAGTTTAAAAGATAAATGCCTGAAAGGCTTTGGCAGGAAAATAAAACTGACCTGATCATTCATTCTGGTGATCCTTAGAATGAACCAGGTCTGTTATATGTATTTTATTAACCATTTCAATTTAAAGTTTTTGAGATTATAATAACGAAATGTATATTTCTTCTTTTTATTTGCAGCAATATGCTCAACATTTGTGTTTACTAGCCAAGCTGTTTCTAGACCATAAGACCCTCTACTTTGACACAGACCCATTCCTCTTCTATTGTATGTGTGAACAAGATGCCAGGGGTTATCATTTAGTCGGATTTTTTTCAAAGGTACTGACTTTGTTCAAATGATGAGGTGAAATACTCACTTCTATGGAAATAATATTCAATGTTTTCTTATCTCAGTTACTTTTGTACTTGGTGAGCACCTGTTCACTGGTAATGATGAATGTTAGGTGTGTGCCAAACTTGATGTTTTGCCAAAAGCTTTGGGTGGGTACTGGCCTTATCCTAGGATGAGGACATGCAGCCTGAAAACTGAAATGTTATGGCAGGGCAGACCAGGCCCTTACCCTTGGATGGCAGTTGGTCTAAAAGGGAAGCTGCAGCATGTGTACAGACAGATCACTGCTCTTCTGATCCAGCAGCTTTTTTTTCATCAGCATTCTTTCTTTGTTCTAGCTGTATTGGTGTTACTTTTTCTCTGAAGTTAACAAAGCAGGCTGATGGAGGGATCAGACTGCATAGTCAGCACTCGGTCTTACAACACTTCTCTGATCTTGTCCTGTAGCTAGGAGGAACTTCATATCTTGCCTTGTTGTTGATGAAGTGCGAATCATAGACCCTGTCAGTGGCAAGTATGACTAGTAAGACTTGCTCATGATAAGAAATGTCTTCCACAGTGGAACATTCGCTGTGTAAGTTCTGAAGCCCCATTTTGGGGGAAAGAAAGAATAAACCCACCACTCCCCTGACAAGCATGTCGGTAGAAGGGGACTAATTGAGGGTGATTCCTTTAGAGTCTGAGTGCTTTTGCTTGAGAGGTGAGAAACCAGCAGTCTGCGTACATATAAGCCAGATCTGTAAAATGGATGTGCACAGAAAACCTGAGCTCTGGAACAAGACTAAAGTCCAGAAGTTGACAAAATCCAGAATTTTCTGCCGAACCAGTAAACAAAAGAAGAAAAATTAAACCTTGAGATTTCAGGGCCATTGTAGTCATCCCATGTATTTAATGTGTTTCTTCTCAGACGCTCTGCTCTTAACCCTTCTACAGTTATTTTCTCCTTTATTCCTATTACCTTCCTGTTTTTCTCCCTTCATGCAACACGGCCCATGGTATTTTGGCATTCTTTTAACTATATGTCTAGATATAGTTTTGAAAAATAAAAAAAATATTGTGTGCTTTTACTTAGGCCTTTGAAACTTATTCTAAGAATACAAATCTGCATGCAGGTTAGATTTGTGAAGTCAGTAAGTCACAAATGATTATGTGATGGCAGGAAGATGTAGTTGGTGGTTTCTAAAGGTGTCATTAGGTGACAGCAACATCAAACTGTATGTCTCTGCTGGTTAGGTGGTGCTAGGTATTGCATGCGCCTTCGCAACACAGAAACAAAATGGGGACAAACAACGTGCTGTTATTTTAATTTTTTTAGCAAAAGGGCTGCCTGCAAAGGACATTCATAAGGAAATGTTTATGCTCACAAATGTTTCTTCCATAAAGCGATGACTAGCTGGATAAAACGGATTTCTAGGGGACGCTCTACGATTGTTGATAAAGACAGGCGCAGCAGATGGAGGGATTAAGGGTGACAGGCAAGTAACGGTCGACTCTGTAGCAGCTGCAGTAGGGTGCTCACCTGGTTCAGCCCACAACATAATGCATGATCGAGTTTAATTTAAGAATGTTTGTTGAATTAAGAATCGACATCACAGCACTCAGGCCACTCCCATAAGTACTCAATCCCCATCTTCAGCAGCAAGCGAAGAATTCCAATTCTGATGTTATCAGTAACCGTCTGATTGTATATTCGTCTCATCCTTCCCCTGAGCGTTGAGCATCAGCCAGATCCCCTGGTAACTCCTCGCAGCGCCATTCTCCTTAGACCGTAATGATCTATCCTCGCTCCCAAAGGGCCCTCACAATATCTAACTTGTCATACATCAGACAAATGACGGGCGAACACATGATGAACTGATTAGGCCTGTCCTTCCAGCATCTTTGTCAGTATGCCGATGAAGGCGGAGACATGCTGAACAGGTTTATTACTAAGGACAATTCATGGGTGCATCACTACCAAAGCATGCTTTATTGCAATGGAAACATCCTTCACCTTGCATTCAAAACTTCAAGGTTATGCTATCAGCAGAGAAGGTTATGCTGACAGTGTTCTGCGACTGTCAAGGAGTGCTTTTAACCAGTTTTTTAAAAAGTGACAATGTGAATGCTGATTCATACTGTAAAGTTTTATCGATGCTTTATGATGAAATTCGAAAAAATTGTCCAGGCCTGCTGACTAGAGGTGTACTGCTTTTTCAATGTGTGACTTGCCCATCGAATCTCTGACTGCACCAGAATGCTATTGATGCCGGGAATGCCAGCTTATCCAATACGACAGAATCAGGGACCCTGTCTTGCCAC
>CAJHNH020005020.1:27105-45331 GCA_905116865.2 Candidula unifasciata
TCATTAGACCTGTCAGTGGCCAAGTATGGATAGTAACGACTTGCTCATGATACTGAAATGTCCTTCCACAGTGGAACATTCGCTGTGTAATTTCTGAAGCCCCATTTTGGAGGAAAGAAAGAAATAAACCCACCACTCCCCTGACAAGCATGTCGGTAGAAGGGGACTAATTGAGGGTGATTCCTTTAGAGTCTGAGTGCTTTTGCTTGAGAGGTGAGAAACTAGCAGTCTGCGTACATATAAGCCAGATCTGTAAAATGGATGTGCACAGAAAACCTGAGCTCTGGAACAAGACTAAAGTCCAGAAGTTGACAAAATCCAGAATTTTCTGCCGAACCAGTAAACAAAAGAAGAAAAATTAAACCTTGAGATTTCAGGGCCATTGTAGTCATCCCATGTATTTAATGTGTTTCTTCTCAGACACTCTGCTCTTAACCCTTCTACAGTTATTTTCTTCTTTATTCCTATTACCTTCCTGTTTTCTCCCTTCATGCAACACGGCCCATGGTATTTTGGCATTCTTTTAACTATATGTCTAGATATAGTTTTGAAAAAAAGAAAAAAAAATATTGTGTGCTTTTACTTAGGCCTTTGAAACTTATTCTAAGAATACAAATCTGCATGCAGGTTAGAGTTGTGAAGTCAGTAAGTCACAAATGGTTATGTGATGGCAGGAAGATGTAGTTGATGGTTTCTGAAGATGTCATTAGGTGACAGCAACATCAAACTGTATGTCTCTGTTGGTTAGGTGGTGCTAGGTATTGCATGTGCCTTCGAAACACAGAAACAAAATGGCGACGAACAACATGCTGTGATTTTTTTTTTTTACAAAAGGGCTGCCTGCAACGGACATTCATAATGAAATGTTTCCTATTAATGCTGACAAATGTTTATTCCGATGATTAGCGATGGCTAGCTGGATAAAGCGGATTTCTAGGGGACGCTCTACGATTGTTGATAAAGACAAGCGCAGCAGATGGAGATGATTAGAGGTGACAGGCGAGTAACGGTCGACTCTGTAGCAGCTGCAATAGGGTGCTCACCTGGTTCAGCATACAACATAATGCATGATAGAGTTTAATGTAAGAATGTTTGTTGAATTAAGAATTGACATCACAGCACTCAGGCCACTCCCCATCTTCAGCCGCAAGCGAAGAATTCCAATTCCAGTAACCGTCTGATTGTATATTCGTCTCATCCTTCCCCTGAGCGTTGAGCATCGGCCAGATCCCCTGGTAACTCCTCGCAGCGCCATTCTCCTTAGACTGTAATGATCTGTCTGCGCCTCCACACTGTTCACTCCCTCCCAAAGGGCCCTCACAACATCTAACTTGTCTAACATCATACTGTAAAGTTCTGTTGATGCTTTATGATGAAATTAGCAGAAATTGTCCAGGCCTGCTGACTAGAGGAGTATTGCTTTTTCAATGTGTGACTTGCCCATCGAATCTCTGACTGCACCAGAATGCTATCGATGCCGGGAATGCCAGCTTATCCACTACGACAGAATCAGGGACCCTGTCTTGCCACTTGATTTTCATTATTTTTCTTAGACAGATGGAAAGTGGTTGAGCTTGTTCGTTGTACAGCATTACTATTGAAAAAAAACTTACAAGTATTTAGTTAACAATTCAAGCCTATACCAAGAATAACAATGACTACACAGTATTTGAAAATTTAGCATTTAAAGTTTTTGTTTGTTTGTTCTTTCCCAAGGAAAAAGAGTCCGCAGAAGGATTTTAATGTAGCATGCATATTGACATTACCTCCATATCAGAGGAAAGGTTATGGAAAACTGCTGATTGAGTTTAGTAAGTGACATTTTTGTAAACTTTTTTTTTTGTCGCAAGAAATGCAAAACGTGTAATTAGCTCTTTCTTGTGTGTCCTGAACATCACATATTGTCTGTCTTCTCACTGTTCAAGAGAAAATGAAACAAAAATAAGTGCAGTTATGTGTCCATATTCCCAGTGCGGGTTCCATTGTCCCATTTTTTTTAAAGACCCACTGATTGTCTGACAAGTATGTTGTAATAGGCAATCATTGAGGGCTATTTCCCTTTAAGTCTGAGTGCATCCACCTGAAAAGCAAGGAACCAACAGTCTGCATATAAATAAGCCAGATCCTTAAAACTAACCAAAGTCCACAAGTGGATGAACAGTTTTCTGCCTGTGTGCGTTAAGAAGAAGATGTTTGTCAATATTAAATGAAAGAATGTTAAATATTTATCCCGGCTAGGTTTAGAATGCCTAAACTTTGGAATGAAGAATGCAGTTTTCAAAGGAAATGTGGTTGATGCAGTATTCTAAATAAGACTGAATGGCAGGAACAAAAATATCAGCTTCACCGTGGTGGTCAGGACTCTTCTTCTCCTTGTCTTTTTCCGTTTCGTATGCTCAGATTAGACCATCAGTTGTGTTGCCTCTGTGACCTCGCATGTCAGTAGCAGGTCCTTCATGGTTCCCCTTAGCTTGCTTTGCACACTTTGCTCTTGAGGTCCTGGTGTCTTTTCAAAGTTGTCTGTAGAGTGGATAGATCTGTAGAATGTGTTCAGGTGTTTGGGGTCCTATTTGACAGGCACACTGTGGGGACTGTTCAGTCTTTTTTTTTATGCATGTGGTAGTTGAGCCTGCAGTGTCCTGTTTGTCGACGGAAAATTGTTGTATGTTGCCTTCTGTTGAGTCTGCTGGTGGGCTCTTGTGGTCAGGGGGGCTTCTTTATAAATGTCCATAAGCATATGTACATGCTCATTTGCAATCAATTATCATTGATTGTGTTAAATGTAGAATCTTTAAGCATGCTTGAGAAGAGGCAAGCTTGAGTACTTTATTCAGGAAGGATAGTTGAAGGAGAAAAGAAGCAAAAAGGGAGACAAAAAGAGATTTTAGACAATTTGGCATTAAGGCAAGGAGGAACATTTTTTTTCATAAATTATGAACAGTACACGTGGCACAAGGTTTTAAACAGGTATGATTACCAACAACACTCAAGAAACGGTTTTAGAAGGTTCCTCAAAGATTCCCCCAGTTGATCTGGAGCCCTGTTTGAGCAGTGGGGAGGATTCGACCCTCTGCCTTCAAACAACCATGCCATAAAAGGCGATTGATTAGAGATTTGCTTAAATAGTAAGTAAAAGTAAAGGTCCCTTTTCCACGCCTTTTAGGTGCATTGGAAATATAGGGCTAGACCTATTTTTTTTAATAGACCAATCGGCGCTTGGGGGGTGATGTGGTCAGCATCACGCCGGCAGCCTTTACTTCCCAGGACTGCACCTGGTACACACTGAAAGCTGGGAGTCCAGGTCATTTAAAACAAATAAGTCTGGCTCCATCAGGACGCAAACACATGACCTTCTGATCTGCAGGTGGGCATCCAGCCGCCAATGCCATAGTGACTCCCCTTTGCTTAAATAGAAGAAGAAATTGATAATTTCTCCCTTTGTTTCAGCTGTTTTCATTCAGTATTGTTTCATCAATTTTCAAAGCCACATTATTTTAGTGATTGTAAAGGGATATTTGTTTTGCTTGGCTTTTCAGGTTATGAATTGTCCAAAGTGGAAGGCAAGACTGGGTCTCCAGAAAAACCACTGTCAGACTTGGGCTTGTTGTCGTATCGGAGTTACTGGTCTCAAACTATTTTAGAAATTTTACTCAATTTAAAACCGAATGAGGCAGGAGAGAGGCCCTGTATCACAATCAAGTGAGTGCTTTGTTTAGATTTTGCCAGGAACCATTTAGAAAAACTTATAATTTTTAGGAGCATTCACGTGGAACCCATTTGTGCCATTTTTGCCTGCTTAGAATTAGTCTTTTGTCTTCCCAGTAGTGAGGTATCAGAGTTTACCTTTTTTCCTCCCACCAGTAAATTTTGTTTTCTATTGCTAACAATGAGAATTTGTTGTCTTCCCAACAGTGAGATATCAGAGTTGACCAGCATCAAGAAAGATGATGTGATCTCCACATTGCAGCATCTGAACCTCATAAACTACTACAAGGGACAGTACATCATCACCCTTTCAGAAGAACAGATACATA
The DNA here is from genome assembly GCA_905116865.2 of Candidula unifasciata. NCBI lineage: Eukaryota > Metazoa > Mollusca > Gastropoda > Stylommatophora > Geomitridae > Candidula > Candidula unifasciata. The sequence goes on from CAJHNH020005020.1 coordinate 31,140, forward strand.
CTCAGGAACGAGCCATGGCTAAGAGACCCATCCGGATAGACCCAAAATGTCTTCACTGGCAGCCCAAGGACTGGAGCAAGAGAGGGAAGTGGTGATTTGCCTGTTTGGCTCGTTAAACCTTGTGGATAATCAGGCAGGCTTTGGAGGTTGCAGGAACTCCAAAATGATCCTGTTGCCGGCTGACTTTAGACAGACTGTTCGTGATTTGCGATGGATGTGTCCGGAGGTTGGATATGTCAGTGACTTCATTACAGCAGGAAAAATGCAAGTGTGTTCAGACACATGGTACAGTACACTGTGGAGTTAAGTCTTTTGTGAACAAGTGAGGTTTGTGTACAATTTGTTCATTATAATTACTTCTGTAATTTACTCTCACTAGGGGCATCTGTATTTACTTTATTTAAAATCAGTGTCTCAGGACTAGAGGCAAGCCCATATGTACTCAGTCTTTCTCAGCTGATGACAAGGCTTATCTATTTTGGTTGTTGAGAAATTAGTTCTGTACATTTCACTTGTTGTCTTTTGAGTGCTGCATCCTGCAGTGTACCCATTATATTCCACTAACCTTCAGCTATTTTATGGATGAGTTTCATTGATTCTAAGAAGCCTGGGAATATTTTGGCCAAACAAGATCACAAATGTAGAGAACTGATGAGGACCCACACAAAAGTGTCCATCGGTGACAAACATTATCAAAATAAGATGTTGAAGACAGCTTGGACGTTTTGCAGAATACCTCATGACACTTTAGCAAGGATGGCTCTTTGGTGGAAGGTAGATTGAAACAGGAAACATGAATAACCTGAAGAAGGACAGTAGAAAGGGAAATGCAAGATTATTTGCTGACATGTGCAGAAAACGCAGCAATAGAGATCACTTTAATGTAATACAAATGACCTGTTGAGGATATTCATATGGATATTTCCTTTGGCAACATGTAGATATGGATTATCAACCAGCAGTTAATCAGGACCTGCAGCTGACATGCGAGTTCATAGAGGCAACTCACCTGATGGTCTTACCTGAGCATATGAAACCGATCGCAAAGAAAAAGAAAAGAGATTTGGGAAGTAAGAAAAGACTTTTGAGGTGACAAATTAAAGAACAGTTCTGAAATCACTTCAGGGATGGAAAGAATACTTACACTTTATAAGATCTAAACATCAAAGATAACCCTAACTTTTTTTTGTATCCACGCTAAATTTGTTTACATTTTTTTTAATGATGAGAAGGTTGTGTTTAGTGTAGCCAGTGTTTGAATCTAAAAAGGGTTAATATAATTTCACTATGAGGCAGAAGGAGTGGAACGAATAGTTCAAACTAATGAGTTAATTTAACAGCTGTGTGCGATAAAAGGAGAATAAGAAATGTTTACTGTCTTCAGACTATCTGTTGAAAGTATACAGAGTTGCTAGGTCTGAAGCCAGTGATGCAGTTCATCAAAGAGCAACAGATGAGATGATTTAGCCATCTGGCGAGAATGCCCTGGTACCGACCACCACACAGAGCCACGCTGGAGGAATATAATAGAAACAGAGCAAGGGAAAGACCCTGCAGAATGTAGAATGACGACATCAAGAACAGCCTTCAAGAAATGAAGACCAAAAAACTGCTAGTTACTGCCTTTATAATACCACTTTTGCAGTGTAGGCAGGGGAGTCGTTGAGCCTGGTGATTTACGGCTGCATAGCTAGTGCTGTCGCCACGGCCATCCCATGCAGGTGAGGATTTTATTTTGCCCCCGGCTGAAAATCCCCAGCTTTACTGAGGGTTCGAACCCGGGTCTCCCACTTGAATGCCCAGCATTCTAACCATTCAGCCAACACTCTGCCTCCTAAAAAAATGTGCGGTAAAAGTTAGGGATTTTCTTAAATAGGATGTGTTGGACTGAAAGGCCAAAAAAAAAGGCACTGATATCACAGCCTAACTGTAAACCACACCACAACTTACCAACGGCCTTTTTCAAGGCAGTCGCAAAAGAGTATATGTTCCTGAGAGAGAAGGCATGAATTGATCAGTGTAATGGGGAATGCTGCTACTTCAGCCCCCATAAGATTTTGCTGTATATACCCAAAGAGGGGCTGTTAGTTTTTTAGTTTGGTCGGCGGATCAGCATCATCGCACACGGGAGTAAAGCCATAAGTGCTCCATTCTACTTCTAGCTCAAGCCTAAGTCTGAAGAATCTCAGCAGCGAGAATCCTGAACTATTTTTGGGTAGATTGTTAACTCCAAATTTGGCCCAGGCAGCGCCGTTAGGCTGCTCTTTCTTGTTCTCCAACTGCCAAGGGTTTTTTTTATTTACATTTGCAACAATGCACACGGGCAACCGGTCTTACATCCCAGAGACAAGGGGAAATTGCTAGACTAGAAGTCCACGTGAAAAAATCCCAGCCGACACCGGGGTTTGAACCCAGGACCTCCAGCACTTGAGGCAGATGTCATACCTCAAGAATACGCAGCTTTTGATTTTTATTTTGTCTAGTGTGTCCTTCTATCTTTCTACCTCTTTCTATGAGTGCTGATCAATAAATGACTTTTTTACTTCTACTGCCTTCTCCCTCAGTGGAACACAGGCCCTCAACCAACGCATGCCAAGTCGTTCTATCCTTCACTATTGGATGCCTTCACTATTGGATGAAACTTACCCTATATCCTCCATCTCTTTCTAACTTCATTATCTGAGTACAAGCACAAGGAAACCAGTTGCATTTAATATGAGGGGGTTTCAAATAAAAAGCTCAGAATGGTGATAGAAATTATATGCATTGCCATACTATACCTTCATTTGACAATAATTTTCTGTAGGTTTAATGACATGCATTGCCATACTATACCTTCATTTGACAATAATTTTCTGTAGGTTTAATGACATGCATTGCCATACGAGACCTTCATTCACCAATAATTTTCTATAGGTTTAATGACATGCATTGCCATACGAGACCTTCATTCACCAAAAATTTTCTATAGGTTTAATGACATGCATTGCCATACGAGACCTTCATTCACCAAAAATTTTCTATAGGTTTAATGACATGCATTGCCATACTAGACCTTCATTCCCCAATAATTTTCTATAGGTTTCACTGACATGCATTGCCATACTAGACCTTCATTCGACAATAATTTTCTATAGGTTTCACTGACATGCATTGCCATACTAGACCTTCATTCGCCAATAATTTTCTATAGGTTTAACTGACATGCATTGCCATACTAGACCTTCATTCACCAATAATTTTCTATGGGTTTCACCCCTTCACTGATCAGAAAACAACAGAATGTTGCTCCACTTTGGTACATGTGAAAAATGTGGTGGTCACCTTAACACTGTTAAAATTTCACGTGCTTAACATTGTTGGCATCCTGAACGACAATATGGACAGGTTACCTGACAGTGGCATAAAAGAAAAGAGCCCTTTTCCACACCTTGAGGCATATAGGGCTAGACCTATATTTTATAGACTAATCGGCACAAGATGGGTGATGTGGTCAGCATCACATCCGCCGCCTCCACTTCCTGGGACTTCACCCGGGACCCACTTAAGGACTGGGTCGACCTAGGAGCCTGGGTCATTTTTTAAAAAAGTCTGGCTCCTCCAGGGAGCGAACCCACGACCTTCGAATCCGCGACGAGCGTCTGGCCGCTCAGCCAGGGCGACTCCCTGACAATGGCATGGTAACTGTAATTTCTATCACACTTTTAACGTTTTCATTTGAAGCGCTCTTGTACTTTAATAGAAACAACATACACAGTGTGACATGTAAGCATATCTGGCCAGATTTACTTAGTTTACTCAAACCAAATGTAAAAGATGTAATAACACATTATGGGTTGGTTGGCAGACACAGACATTGTCACACATGGGGTAATATTTGAAGCTGAAAGAGTCCAAGATGACAATGAATTGAAAATGCACACTGGCAGATTGTGAAGTTTGAATAATGGTCAACATCATGGCACCGGGTAGTAACCCATAAGTGTTCCATTCTTGTAACTCAAGTCTGAGTCTGAAGAAGCTCAGCACAGTGCACACGCTCTGTAGCACCAGTGAGGATCCTGAAATACTTTGAGTAGATTTTTATTTCAAAAATGTGCCCGGCCAACGCTGTTAGGCTACTCTTTTTGATTTGCAACTGCCAAGGGATTTGGCCCTACTTAGAGAGAATGCCTTGTGACACCATACCATACAAAGCTTACATGGAAAGAGAAGGACGTAGAGCACGGGGTAGACCAAGAACAAGATGGAAGGATAACATCAGTGAAACTCTACAACAGCACGATGTGCCTATGGTCGAGGCAGCCAGAAGAGCTAGAAACAGAACCTTATATCTCCCTCGACACCCACAGCGGTAAAAGAGGAAGTGAAGAAGAAGAAGAAGTGATTGTTTACGTACGCAACAATGCACACGGGCGTCCGATCTCACTACCCAGAGACCAGGGGGAATTACTGGAAGTCCAAGTCCACATAGAAAAATCCCAGCCCTTACCAGGTATTGAACCCGGAACCTCCAGCACTCGAGGCGGACACCATGCCTCGAGACCATGTTGCCCCCCTGGCAGATTGTGATAAGTGTGAAATGGAAAGAAGACGGGAAAAAAAAAATATAAAAAGGTGCTTGAAATCTTTTCACCATACTAAAACACACAAACAACACTCTTATTATAAAAAACCAGATTGGAGGAAACAGAGCTTGGGGGGGGGGGGGGGGGGGGGGGGGTGTAATATCAGAGTGCAGAGAGTATTCTAAGTGAGCATACAGCCAACTTTCACTGGGGAGATGGCACCTGATTATTGATTGATTTAAGAGATTGAAGAAGGTGATGTTCAGCAAACACTGGTTACATAATGGTGAGATCAAACCTGAAAACATTGATTAATGAGGTCATGACTTGCCTCCCACAATCTTATTTTGTCCAGAACAAAATGTATGTAAATAAATGTACTATTAAAATGTCTAACTTATAGACTTTGTGTTTGTTTGGAGTATTGATTTCATGTTTGTTTGGAGTATTGATTTCATGTTTGTTTGGAATATTGATTTCATGTTTGTTTGGAGTATTATTTCATGTTTGTTTGGAGTATTGATTTCATGTTTGTTTGGAGTATTATTTCATGTTTGTTTGGAGTATTATTTCATGTTTGTTTGGAGTATTGATTTCATGTTTGTTTGGAGTATTGATTTCATGTTTGTTTGGAGTATTGATTTCATGTTTGTTTGGAGTATTGATTTCATGTTTGTTTGGAGTATTGATTTCATGTATGTTTGGAGTTTTATTTCATGTTTGTTTGGAGTATTGATTTCATGTTTGTTTGGAGTATTGATTTCATGTTTGTTTGGAGTATTGATTTCATGTTTGTTTGGAGTATTGATTTCATGTTTGTTTGGAGTATTATTTCATGTTTGTTTGGAGTATTGATTTCATGTTTGTTTGGAGTATTGATTTCATGTTTGTTTGGAGTATTGATTTCATGTTTGTTTGGAGTATTATTTCATGTTTGTTTGGAGTATTGATTTCATGTTTGTTTGGAGTATTGATTTCATGTTTGTTTGGAGTATTGATTTCATGTTTGTTTGGAGTATTGATTTCATGTTTGTTTGGAGTATCATTTCATGTTTGTTTGGAGTATTGATTTCATGTTTGTTTGGAGTATTGATTTCATGTTTGTTTGGAGTATTGATTTCATGTTTGTTTGGAGTATTATTTCATGTTTGTTTGGAGTATTGATGTCATGTTTGTTTGGAGTATTGATTTCATGTTTGTTTGGAGTATTGATTTCATGTTTGTTTGGAGTATTGATTTTATGTTTGTTTGGAGTATTGATTTTATGTTTGTTTGGAGTATTGATTTCATGTTTGTTTGGAGTATTGATTTCATGTTTGTTTGGAGTATTGATTTCAGGTTTGTTTGGAGTATTGATTTCATGTTTGTTAACATTTTTTTTTCTGAATCATTGAGGCCATCAAATAGACAAACAGCTTAGAGTGGAGAGTAAGATAGGTTAGTTGTGTATCCTCTACAGGACGTTGCAGAACCAACCATAACAGCCCCTGGCTGTTGTGTGGTTTTTCTAGGTAAATTTACGTCCAGTAGTTTGCCATTGCTTACTGGACAGTCGGCTTTCTTGATACCACTGTCGAAACCAACGCAAGGCCGGCAGCTTGGATCGAACCCAGCATTACGAAGCGTTCGCATCGACTTAGCCACAGAGCCGACAGAGATACAGCAGTGAAATTTGTAGTCTGTTTTAATAGCCACTAATTATCGGCAGTATGAAGGCAACTGGGCTGTCATGGTTATGGCATATAGAGAGGACATTGGTGACGGTCGCCTATTGGCTGGCCTGTAGACGACTTCGTCGCTGGTCTGTACAGTATTTGGGTCTGTTTGCTATAATCGCATCAAAAACTACAAGTCATTTTCAGGGTTACTTTTGGGGGGTGGAGCGATGTGAAGCCATTTTATATGGCGCAAATAACCTGGTCACAATTATAACTAAAGCTCCCCCTACGCGGATGATGGCTGAACGTGGCGATTTGTTTCCCCGCAAGGCAAGTCAATATAGAGAGAATGGCAGATAACCAAAGAGAAACATTGTTTCTGATTTGAATGAGAGCAGACGGAGACATTTAAAATTAAGGGACCTGCTAACGTACATAGTCGCCGTGGCCGAGCGGCTAGATGCTCGTCGCGGATCGGAAGGTCGTGGGTTCGCACCCTGGCGGAGCCGGACTTTTTTCAAACATGACCTTGGCTCCCAGCCTTAAGTGGGTACCGGGTGCAGTCCCGGGAAAGTAAAGGCGGCCGGCGTGATGCTGACACCCATCTTGTGCCGATTGGTCTATAAAATATAGGTCTAGCTCTATATGCCCTATACGCCTGATGGCGTGGAAAAGGATCCTTTACTTTTTACTTTACTAACGTACATAACATACCGACACCTACTCACACACACATATATATATATATAATATGTCGAATCTTTGTACCTATCAAAGATAGAAATTGCGGAAAATTGAGAGGCGGAAGCAGCAACGAAATTCATAAGCTGTTCAAATCACTGGCATCATGAGGGTTTATATACTGAAATGGCTGGGGCATATTGAGAGAATATTAGGTGATGGAGAAGTAAAAACTATACACAAGAGAGAATACGATGGAAAGATAATATCCAGACAGACCTGCAAACACTTGGTGTCACTAATTGGAAAGAGAAGCTCAAACTAGAGAGATGCATGTAGACGGGTGTGTGTGTGTGTGTATATATATATAGGGTGTGTGTGTGTATATATATATGTGTGTGTGTGTGTAGGTAGCAACGATGTATAGCTACATCATCGGCAAGCTGGTCGAACATTCGCTGGCGGCAGTAGACGACTTCGCTGTCCATTGTCGGTCAGAACAGTATTTGTGTCGTCTCATTTGGTCTCATCGTCACCATAAGAGTCCTTTTCAGGGATACTTCGTGGTGAGCACATATAAATATATATATACACACACATTTACCCACGCGCCTGCGCATACACACACTTGACTTACTTGCTTATCCAACTGTAACTACTTACACTAGATGTTTTACCGTCACAGGTAAATAGACGTTACTTCCTCGTTCACATCTGTGTCAGTGCTGGGTCGATAGAGACTTAGCCCCTCGGCGACATGTGAACATATAACCAGTTCTCTTCCCATATGCACGCAAGCTTAGGACAAGAATAAAGTACGTGGAAACTGGGCTGTTAAGCTCTGAACGTCAACATCAGAGTGTTGGCCGCAGTTATTCTATGGTACATCGGCTGTGAACAGCGACGGACATTTCTGGTTGTTCGTCACTTATTGGTCACCTCTGTGGCTAAGTCGATGCGAACGCGTCGTAATTCCGGGTTGCCGGGTTCGATCCCAGCTGCGGGCCATGTGCCTTACGTTGGTTTTAACAGTGGTATCAAGAAAGCCGACCGTCCAAGGCAATGGCAAGCTACTGGACGTAAATTTGCCTAGAAAAACCACACAACAGCCAGGGGCTGTAAAGGATACGCAACTAACCTTACCTCGTCACTTATTGACTTTGTTCTTGTACTAGAACCTCAGTGTACATCCAGTTTTGCAGATCTTGGATTAGTGTGTGTGCAGACTGTTGGTTCCCCGCCTCTCAGAGCCACATGCACTCTGACGTGCTAGTAAAGGACCTTTCTCCGCGCCTTCGGGCATATAGGGCTAGACCTATGCCTGGTGTCTCTACTCCCAAGTATGTACTTGGTATCCAGTCAAACCTGGGTCGACCTGACAGCCGAGGTCCGACTTGTTGGCGGCAGTATTTCTATACTCTCCACACTCTTCCCCAATTCTTCTTCTTTAAATATAGAGCATTCTGTATTCAGCGTTGTGAGCGTGACTTACATGGTGCTTTCGCTCTTTATCGATATCACTGCAGCCTTACTTGGTGCTTTGACCGTTGCGATGAATGTCCTTGAACTGTCAGCGTTTATTAGCGACAAGCAGAGTAGCGTTGCTTTTCTTCAGCATGGTGGGTCACCAGCCAGTATACGGTACATCCACACTGTCAGTTCTTTTTTAGCCGCCTCTTCCCCCCCCCCCTTCCCCCACAGACAGCCCTTTTCAGGGCCCGTCCCTAAATGTCACCAATTCTCAAACCAGCGACGGTTCCACATGAGACCTAGTTTAGAGAGAAAAGAAAACTAGTTGAATACTCGCTCCCGAGTGACCGCCCCAAAAAATCGCTCAATGTCGCATGCCACGAAAGGGAGCTGCACACTTTCATGTCGGGCTCGAACGAACGGGAGCCGCTTTTCCGCACGGTGTGTATTGATGGCGGGGAAGAAAGAACGCATGTCCCAACACCCCTACAGTATAAGACAACCCGTAGGAACGGTCACGGCATGAATGGGAGCCGGTACGAAATCTCGTGCCCCGTGGGATGTGGTGAGTTTTGTGACATGTACCTGTTTTTGATATCACACCTCTTTCTTTCAACATCTCTCACCCTCCTCCTCTAATTTGTCCCTTACTGCTAGAAAGACAACAACAGCAAAATGCACTGAACCGCCACAATGACTGGCCCAGCTCCCGTAGCCATTAACCATGGCATTTGTGGATCTTTTATCGAACCGATGGCGATAGTTTGAGAATGGAGATGGAAGCAGTCACTGCTGCCTTCCGCTAGCTTGAGAATCAGCTGTACACACATGCCGTCATTGTAACTAGCTCACAGAGCATGTTGAGAAAGGTGGAGACCAACATGATCGGCGCAGAGTGACTAGCGTCATTTCAAAGGTCCCGGGTAGTTAGCACCCTTTGTGTATTTTCTCCAGATAATACCGGTGTGTTGGGAAACGAGCAGATAGATAGACTGGCCAGTTCTGCACCACTTGGTGGTGAACTGATTTATGATAAGCTGGATGTTGTGAGGGCCCTATGGGAGCTAGTGAACAGTGCACAGTAACAGATAAATCATTACGCTCTGAGGAGAATGGCACTGCGAGGAGTTATAAAGGGATTTGGCCAAAGCTCGACACTCAGGGGATATACAATCAGACAGTTACTAGTACCATCGGATTTTAACTTTTCGCTTGCTGCTGAACATGGGGACGGGGCGCTTATGGAGGTGTCCCGATTGCTGTGATGTCGATTCTTAATTCAACATTCAAAGGTCTATGGTGAGAAGCTGTCTCATTTTCGACTAAGATGCAATAATCATAACGACAGCAAGATATTGAATACAAGAGGTTTGAATTCACAGGAAATGGTGGCCATTGGGTGAACACACACAGTCACGCTCAATGAGGCAAGTGGCTTATGCAGGTAACCAATGTCAGAAATTCTGTATCGCCAGATTAAGGCCGAAAGGTTTCTACATCCATAGTACCGAGCCAAAGGGTTAACAACTCATGGTTTCTGGATATTTAAAAAAAAAAAAAAAGACTTTTACCAAGAGGATCGCACGAAGCAGGGAAACTCATTTTTGATGATATGATGCTTCCTGCTGCGCTAGTTTCCCTGTGGATTACAGACAGCCGTTTGCATGCACTGAACCGCGCCATCTGGTGACGAACCATCGGTTGTTGCACAGGCTGGGCAAATGCGTGACTTATAAACCCAACTTATTTGGGCATAGCACGCTTGTTGGCATTTCACTAATCCAATAAATGATGCACTATCTGCAGGAGAGGGCCAACATAGATTTTCGATGCAGATTAACCTAGAAACTAACTGATAGTGAAACTGAACAGCCGAAAGGATAACAAACAAAATGTACAGAACTCCCATAATAACAGTTATGAAGGTTTGCAAACTGCATTTGGGCATAGTTCGTTTGTTGGTGTTTCACTGATTCAATAAATAATGCACTATTCCAAGCAGATGCCCAACATAGATTTCAGATGCAGATTAACCTTGAAAAGTAACTCACTGAAACTGAACAGCAGAAAAGCTACAAAGAAAATGTGCTGAACTCCATAATATCAGTTTGATTTGATTTGATTCAAGAACCGACATCACAGCACTCGGGGCATTCCCATAAGCGCTCCGTCCCCATCTTCAGCAGCCAGCGAAGAGTTCCGATACTAATGGTATCAGTAGCTTTCTGATTAAACGTCCGTCTTGCCTTTCCTCTGAGCCTCGAGCTTCTGCCAGAACCTCTCGTCACCCCCAACTGCATCAATCTCACCAGACTGTGGTGATCCATCTGCTCCTCCGAACTGTACACGCTCACCCACAAGGCACTAACCACGTCTGCCTTATCATGCATCAGTATTCTACCAAGTTGTGCAGAGCCAGCCAGTCTGTTCGCCTGTTCATTTCCCAACACACCGACTAAATCTGCTCCTCCGAAGTGTACACGCTCTCCCACAAGGCACTAACCACATCTGCCTTATCATGTATCAGTATTCCACCAAGTTGTGCAGAGCCAGCCAGTCTGCCCGCCTGTTCATTTACCAACACACCGGCGTCTACCGGTGAAAAAATCCAGACATTACTCCTCACCCGTGTCCTCCGCAGCGAAGCATGCCACTCTGCACGAAGCATACCTGTTCTGATCTTCAATCACGATGTGTGTGTGTGTCGTGTTCTCTAGCCAGCGGAAAGCTGCAGTGACCGCCTCCACCTCCATTCTTAAGCTGGATGTTGTGGTAGTCTGATAGTCTGGTAGTCTTAGTTTCAGCTTCATAGCACCGGGTCGCCCCATCTTTGCTCCGCTCCTGTGCCAACGAAAAACACCCAGAATGTTTATCACAGTCCCTTGTGGAAAGATTGACAGACTGCTGTCTCAGCAAATCTAGCATACACTCGCATTAAAGCATACGGTAGCTATCCGAAGTACTAACACAAACAGTCCAACATTAGAAATGCAGTTCATCATTGACGATAGCAGAACTTGTCGCCAACAGTTCAGCAGTTGTCCACGCGATCAATTTTAACCAGATACGCGCACCGCCAACATTGCACGACAGATATCACGCCATTTTCTGAATCTACAATTCACACCACCACGTTGGTCACAGTCGAAAATACATTCCAAATGCAATCCGCAGCTCACAGGGTCACGCCATGCATTCAACTCAGAAGCTGGGCGACGAAACTATGCTCTAACTATGAAGTGACTACATGGAACTCTAATGTACACAATAAATGATACTCATCTGTGTCCCTGGCGAAAGAATTCCTTCAACAGTATGTCAAGGACAGGTACTGGCCTATTTATCACCCACGCGCTGACAGGGAGCAAAACACTGGTTTAGTATAACTAGGAAAGGAACGGGGTAGACGCCCACATACACAACAGCGTACACTGTCCAATAAGGGAGGTAGGGGTTGGCCAATAAGGCGTAACTAGGGTTGGGTCGTGGGGATGGCATTGGTCCATCCGCATAGAATAAAAGTGGTGCCTGTGCTAGCGAACAAATATCAACAGACAGGCCGGCCGGCAGAAAGACAGACAGACAGACAGACAGACAGACAGACAGACAGACAGACAGACAGGCAGGCAGGCAGGCAGGCAGGCAGGCAGGCAGGCAGGCAGGCAGGCAGGCAGGCAGGCAGGCAGGCAGGCAGGCAGGCAGGCAGGCAGGCAGGCAGGCAGGCAGGCAGGCAGGCAGGCAGGCAGGCAGGCAGGCAGGCAGACAGACAGACAGACAGACAGACAGACAGACAGACAGACAGACAGACAGACAGACAGACAGACAGACAGACAGACAGACAGACAGACAGACAGACAGACAGACAGACAGACAGACAGACAGACAGACAGACAGACAGACAGACAGACAGACAGACAGACAGACAGACAGACAGACAGACAGACAGACAGACAGACAGACAGACAGACAGACAGACAGACAGACAGACAGACAGACAGACAGACAGACAGACAGACAGACAGACAGACAGACAGACAGACAGACAGACAGACAGACAGATAGATAGATAGATAGATAGATAGATAGATAGATAGATAGATAGATAGATAGATAGATAGATAGATAGATAGATAGATAGATAGATAGATAGATAGATAGATAGATAGATAGATAGATAGATAGATAGATAGATAGATAGAGATAGATAGATAGATAGATAGATAGATAGATAGATAGATAGATAGATAGATAGATAGATAGATAGATAGATAGATAGATAGATAGATAGATAGATAGATAGATAGATAGATAGATAGATAGATAGATAGATAGATAGATAGATAGAGAGGGGGAGAGGGGAGGGAGGGAGAGACATTATCTGTCGAGACCTAGGGGATAACTCTCATAGTTAGAGAATATCGTGAAACTCAGAAACTAACGTACAACATGGTATGGGCACTAGTTATTTAGATAAAGCAAAAGGTTTGAGGTTTTGAACAACAGATCAACATCATGGCACACGGGTTGTACCCAAAAGTGCTCCTTTCTTTTTCTAACAAGTCTAAGTCTAAAGAAACTCCTCACAGTGCACAAGCTCTTTAGCGCTGGCGAGGATCGTGAAAACTTTGGGTAGATTTATAGCTCAAAATTTTAGCCTGGGCAGCACCGTTGGGCTACTCTTTTCCAGCTGCTAAGGGATTTTTTATGTGCTCAGCAATGCACATGGGAGTCCGATTTCATTACCCAGAGACCAGGGGAAATACTAGAAGTCCACGTGAAAAAATTCCAGCCCTTACCGAGGATTGAACTTGGAACCTCTAGCACTCGAGGCGGACACCATGTTTCGAGACTTAGAAGCCTTCTAACTTGAAAGAGAAAACCTCGGTGTTGACTGCATTCTCGCTTGCTTCCCTTGTTCATCCATAACTACTGTACGTTGCCAGTCAATAGGAGCAGTCTGTCGTAACAATGCTGCTTTAAATATACCTACTGGTCTATACAATTTAGGTCTAATCCTGTATGCCCAATTTACCCCAAGGCGTGGAAAAGGGTTCTTTTCTTTACCTATTATAATATAATTCGATATTATGTAGTATGTTAAGGTTAGTTGCGTATCCTTTACAGGACGTTGCAGAACCAACCCCAGCAGCCCCTGGCGGTTGTGTGGTTTTTCTAGGCAAATTTACGTCCAGTGGTTTGCCATTGCTTTGAGGACGGTCGGCCCCCTGATACCACTGTCGAAACCAACGCAAGGTGCATGACCCGCAGCTGGGATCGAACCCGGCATTACGAAGCGTTCGCATCGACTTAGCCACAGAGTCGACATATTATAATATAATGTAATATAATTTAATATTTAAAAAAAAAGCGAAGGTCCCTTTTGACGCCTTAGGCGTATTCTGTATATGGGGAGCGTCCCATATTATTACAGACCATCGACACTGGGTGGGTAATGTGGTCAGCATTACGCCGGCCGTCTTTACTTTCCCAGGACAGCCATCCTGGTACCCATTTTAGGCTGGGTCGACCTGCGACGCCCCATACCATGATAAAAATCCACGCAGCCAGCAGTGGGTTTTGATCGCGGTACGTTGGATTACGAGTCGGACTCGCAACACCTAAGCCACGGACGCCACTGTAACAATAAGAATAAACTCACAGGGAGCAAGTACAGCGGGGATCTACAGTCATCAGTAGAAATTATCCTCTTTCGACACACGTTTCGGCCCACGATTCCTAAACGTATTCGGAGTGGGGCCCACCTGAGTTCATGAAGCTCAGGGCTGCTTCCCCAGCAAAAGCCGCACAGAATTAC
>CAJHNH020005021.1:0-25000 GCA_905116865.2 Candidula unifasciata
AAGAAGGGCTGTATACGTATCTGAATGTTGAGCCTGAAGATTTAGTGTCGCAAGGCAGGTGTCCTCGCCGCAAACTGTTAACAGAAGAATTTAACGACATCACTTTACCAAGGTTTGAACCCTCGCTCTCCTGCACGCGTATCCAGCCTTCGAGACACCCGGCCAGTCGCTCGTTCTCTTTGCATCACCAAAGAGAAGATAATGCATTCATTTGTCATATCTATAAGCCGCAGTGCAGTAGCGGCTAAAGGCTCGCCTGCGGATTGGAAGGTCGAAAGTACAGATCCTGACGGAGCCGGACAATTTTTTTCTTTTAAAAAAATGACCTTTGCTTCCAGATCCACCCAGCCTTAAATGGCTACCAGGAACGGTCCTGGGAAGTAAAGGCAACCTTTTTTTTTTCGACCACATTACCCACTGAACCCAATTGGTCTATAAAATATAGGTCTAGCCCTATATGACTAATATGCATGGAGACGTGCAAAAGGGGCTTTTAATTTAATTTTTTCGTATATGATAACACAAATCATCTATACTGCTAAAGTAAATGGCCATTACGTATTTATTTTCAGCGCCCAGTCACAACATAGACATTTTCTGTTATTTCAGGCTGAATTCTTTAATGATCAGGCTAGTCGAATGAATTATAATAGAGGCTGCAGAAGTCTTAGTCTTAGTGGAGATTTTAACTTCACAGCAATCGGGTCATTCCCCCATACTTGCTCCGTTTGTGTGCCAGTGAGCCAATGAAAAATCAAATAAAATGTCCCTCACTGTCGCATTTGAAGAACCAGTGAACAAACTATTAGAGGCTCCAAAAGGCTGCGACCAGACTGATAACCACTCCCACTTGGCATTGGCACAAAGAAGATTTCTGGGAGGAAGTAGATATTTGGTAATAAGAAGATCTCTGGGGTAAGTAGATATTTGGTAGTAAGAAAATCTCTGGGGGAAGTAGATATTTGGTAGTAAGAAGATTTCTGGGGGAAGTAGATATTTGGTAGTAAGAAGATCTCTGGGGGAAGTAGATATTTGGTAGTAAGAAGATCTCTGGGGGAAGTAGATATTTGGTAGTAAGAAGATCTCTGGGGGAAGTAGATATTTGGTAGTAAGAAGATATCTGGATGAGTAGATATTTGGTAGTAAGAAGATCTCTGGGGTAGTAGATATTTGGTAGTAAGAAGATCTCTGGGGGAAGTAGATATTAGGTAGTAAGAAGATCTCTGGGGGAAGTAGATATTTGGCAGAAGATCTCGGGGGGGGGGGGGGAGAGGCGGTAGATGTTTGGTAGTGAGAAGATTTGTGGGGGAAGTAGAAATTTGGTAGTAAGAAGATCTCTAGTGGGAGTAGAAATCGCCGTTTTAGATATTTTGCAGTAAAAAGATCTTTTGGGGTCGGGGGGAGGAGTAAATATTTGGCAGTAAGAAGATCTCTGGAGGGAGTAGATATTTGGCAGTGAGAAGATCTCTGGGGGGGGGGGGGGTTGGGTGTGGGGGTGGGGGGAGTAGATGTTTGGCTGTAAAAATATCTTTGAGTGGAGTAGATATTAACTGGAAAACACTTATTCTCCTTCTTTTTCTCTTCCACCTTGTACCTCATCGAGCACTATTAAGACTTATGTTTATTTCTAAAAGGCTGTTCCTAATTCCATCACTCCATTTTCTCCGCGGTCTTCCACTCGCTCTATACCCGTTGTAACGTCTTAGTTTGGCTCGCTGTGACCAAGGCATTCTTGTTAGGTGTCCAAACCACTTCATGAGTTGTTCAGTGATGACCTGTAAGACTGGCTTCTTGTTAGTTGTCCAAACCACTTCATGAGTTGTTCAGTGATGACCTGTAAGACTGGCTTCTTGTTAGGTGTCCAAACCACTTCATATGTTGTTCAGTGATGACCTGTAAGACTGGCTTCTTGTTAGGTGTCCAAACCACTTCATGAGTTGTTCAGCGATGACCTGTAAGACTGGCTTCTTGTTAGGTGTCCAAACCACTTCATGAGTTGATCAGTGATGACCTGTAAGACTGGGGTTATTCCTAGCATGAAATACTGGTAGGCAATATCTGCCTGGCCGGGACATGAAATTCGTGCTCCCAATTCTAAACACACACACACACACACACACGCGCGCGCACACACACACACACACACGCGCACACACACACACACATACACACACATATATATATATATATATATATATATATATATTTATGGCTGGCTCTGCACAGCAGGGTGGAATATTGCTAGACGATAATGTAGACGTGGTTATAGCCGTGTGGAAAAACGTGTACAAGTGGGAGCAAATGGATCGCTACATCTGGTTAGAGCCATGTAGAGGGGAGTGACGAGGGGGATCTGGCCGATGCTCAAAGCAAACAGGGAAGTATAATCTAAATGCTACTGGCACCATTGGTACTGGAACTCTGTGGTGGCTGCTAAAGATGAGGCAGAGCGCCTATGAAAGAGTTTTGTGTTGTCAGTTTTTAAATCAACACAACTCACTAATATATATATATATATATATATATATATATATATATATATATATATATATATATATATATATATATATATATATATATATATATATATATATGTGTGTGTGTGTGTGTGTGTGTGTGTGTGTTTGTGTGTGTGTGTGTGTGTTTGTGTTTGTAATACATCGAGGTTAAAAAAGCAGACAGGTAATTTAAACGACCTGAATAGTCAGAATCAAAATGAAGAATGACAATAGTAATTCAGACCTTGCATACATTAAACTGGAATTGATATAATAAAAGAAACAGAGAACCAGTAGAATAAATATCAAACCGGTGTAATTGCATTTTAATAGACTGAATAGATTGTGCGTGAAAGTTCGAAAGGAGGCCACTGGGAATTCCCATAAGCCGAGCATTAATGATTTAAAAACATCTCACAGACTCTTGACCCAAAATAGCAAGAATCCATACATGGTTCAAAGAGCTCGAAAGGGTCGTTAGGAGATGGACTAGGTAATGCAGATGACCTATTTTCAATAGAAACCGTTTAATTATGAAAATCGTCATCTAGGTGTGCCTTGAGCTCGTCACGGTTGCTGATTTCTCAGAACAGTTAAAACTAGTGTACTCTATTCAAAGTAGTGTGAAATCCATCTAGCACCTTTGGTCTCTCATCAAAGTTCGGTTAATGCTTTCATTTCTTGCCTGAATGATGACGTTGTGTTCAGTTTCCATAATTAGGGATATCGCTTGCTGAAAACGGGATATCACACAAATATTTAAGCTAAAAACGGGACATCACATTAATATTGTAAGCCGAAAACGGGACATGACACAAATATTTAAGCTAAATCCGGACATAACGTGAATTATGTTAGCTGAAAACAGGACAACACACTAATAGTTTAAGCTGAAAACGGGACATCAAACTAATATTGGAAGCTGAAAACGGGACATCACACTAATATTGAAAGCTTAAAACGGGACCTAACGCTAATACTGTTAGCTGAAAACAGAATATCCCCAAAAAGCAAGTATAAACCTCACCCATATATTTTTAGGTTCCTAGGGTGAAGTCGATTAATTACTGGCTCGACAATGGTATTTAAACTCAAACGATTGCGGCTATGAAACAACGAAACAAAATGCTGTTTAACTACAATGGAAACAAAACGGTACAAAGAAAATTCCCATAAAAACATATCGGACATTTAAAACATCTAACCCTATGAAATCTAATATGGTCTACGGAATTAACTCGCCTGTGTTTCACAGGGGCCCTCACGGGAAGCAAAGAATTGTGACACTGTACCCTGCCAGGCATGTCGTAAGAGGCGACTTATGGTAGGGTTGGGCTTGAGGTTGGCTACCTTATCCCGCAAAAGCAATAACCATAAAAACCAACCAACAATGGAAGAGTCAAAAAGATAAACAAGAAAAACCAAGCCAGCCAAGATGAGGGGAGGCTCTTTTTTTGTAGAGGAAGTGTGACACCGTGTGGATAAAGCCCAAAGGAGTAGGGATCGTCGTCGTAATACCTTTCGCCTAGGAAAAACTCCAGAACTGGCACCTCTCATGTTAGAGCTGTGTACAATGTTGGAAAAACAATTGAAGTATTAAGGGAAATAAATCATTACAGGATTAGTATTTTAGGATTATATAAAACTAGATGGATCTGGAAGGGAGTTGAGGGTTGTATTCTAAAAATAAAGGAAGACCACAAAACATACGGGAAAGGGAGGCAGAGGGTGAAGCTGCAAAGATGGGAAAGACATGGAGAGGGCTGCAGGCGATAGCGAAGGACACAACGACTTGGCGTGAATTAGTTAGGGCCTATGCTCCATTGGGGGTTAGAAAGGCAGAAGAAGAAGATGTAACTAGCTACGAGTCGTGTCCTTTCCACAAGGCAGATGTGGTCAAGGCCCTTTGGGAACAAGCAATGGAATGAGTAGAAAAACAAGGTTATTATAGATTGCAGAGAATGAGGCACTTGGGTGTAACCAGAGGGCTTGTCCGGCTCACTATACTCAGAGAAAAGCAAGACGGACATATAACCAGATTGAGACTGGTACCATCAATATTTGAACTTTGCGCTGGCTACTGAAGATAAGAACGGAGCACGCATGGGAATGTCCCGAGTGCTGTGATGTCAATTCTTGACTCAACTCAACACAAGTCTTGTCTTATTGTAGGCGTGTATGCACCTACAACTTTTTGTTCTGCAGAAGTAATTTTCTGCTTCAGTTGTCAGTCTGGGTTCAATGATTTGCAGCACCGTAAGTTCACGACTTTGATTTCGGTGTTTATGTCAAGCAGCCTTTTGTCTTCATGAAAGTTCGTTTCCGTAGAATGTGGGAAAATTAACAAGCCCGATAAACGAGAGGAGAATAGGAGGTGGCGTAAATTGTTCTCATGATTTATATCTTTGCAAGCGATTCGCAGATACGGAAATTGCCTGTTGCTAAAAGTGGAAGAACAGTTTTTGCTCGCAAAATGACTTGTTCAAAAACAATTTAAATATAAAGGAATTGCATGCCAAAAGTAATACCAGAAGAGATTATATTTATAACTAAGTAGTAGCTGCATATCTATATGATGCTGCAAAACAATTCCTAGCATTTTAGCTGGCTGCTCGTGATTTTACTTGGCAAATTTGCGTTCAGTAGTTAGCCATTGCCACTGCGAAAACCGACGCCCTTATCGCCTGCAGCTGGGATCGAACCCAGCACATTGGCATTACGAAGCGAGGCTGGCAACACCTCAGTCACAGACATCGACTATTTTATTATGGAGGAGACATAATTTTCAACCCTGGTATAAGAATAATGTTTTGTCTAGTATAGTCAAACGAGATAAATGTTCTTAATTTTCTTTTTATAAGTTCGTGTAAACTCATGCCGTCACAGTTTGACTTTTTTCTTAAAAAACTCTTGTATGGATGAACATGCATTTTTGTCTACTAAACTTGTCATCCCTTTGTGGGCTGCAATTTTCGTTATTTGAAGCCCTACTCTGGCTCTTACCGGGGGCAGCAATATAGCTCGGCCATAAATATGGTCTAATGGCTGAACCGGTTTCTGGGAACTCTCCAAGGGTGATCCTCATCCACATAGTGACACTTTGTTTCATCAGGTGTTTATCGCCTGTGTGATGTCCTGGTGTGGTAAAATAAGATAGATAGATAGAAACGATAGATAGAAACAGACATTTTTGCATTTTTCCTTACGACGTGAGGGACAGGTTCTGCAAGGCTTCAAAGCATTATAACTATGTATAAGAACACGGTGATCGGAGTGACTTTAGTAACAACAGGGGAATATCACTGTTGTGTACTGTTGTATTTGCGAGAATGGTTCTGGGAGTATTCCAGATCCTGAGAGACCAGGTTTAACCAGAGTGTTGCTTTCGTTGGAATCGCTCTACCAATGATACCATATTTTCACTACAACAGATACAGGAAAAATGTCGTCAAACAAAATCAAACACTGTATAAGTATATTGCTTTTATTGATCCTACCAAGGCATTTGATTTGTTTAGTCAAATCGGTCTGTTCAACACGCTGAAGAAGACTGGGTGTCCATCTATCATACTGAGCATTATTGAGTCGTTCCACACAGGTATGAAAAGTACAATTAACTTTGATGATGTAACATCGGAAGAGTTTGCAATCATCGATGGAGTGAAGAAGGGATGTGTACTTACTGCATTATCCTTTGGAATATACTTCTTACTTCTTTTGGAACATGCCTTTCAAGATCAGAAGGGTATTATATTGATCCATTCTCGATCTAATGGCGACTTTTACAGTGATCCTAGGCTTGAACAGTCCAAAACCAGGATAAGAAAGGTATACCTCTTTCACAGAGATGCTACTGTTTGTAAATGAAGCAGCAATAACCGCCCAGTCAGAGAAAAAGCTGCAATGCTTACTGCCTGCATTTGCTGATGAATGCTGTGAATTTGGACTAACAATCAGCAAAAAGAAGACAAAAGTAATGCTGCAAGGTGTTAATTATAGACCTGCAGTCTTCAGTTGTAGTGAAGTTGGAGACAGTTAACAATTTTACCTGCATGGATCAACAGAGAATAAATAAACTGTCGCTGGACCAAGAAATCAACACCAGGATAGGTAAGTCAGCAACAACAATGAGTAGACTGACAAAAAGAATTTGGGAGAACAGAAAGCTCACGAATAAAATAAAAACCCTTTAAGTGCCAACCCTGGACACCTATATCCTCTAATGAACGTAAAATTGCGACAACAGACATAAAATGCCTTTGAAAAGCTGCAGGAGTTTCAAGGAAAGAAAGAATATGATATCACTAAATCAGACGAATGATAGGAGCAAAGCCAGTCTCATAGGTCATTAAAAAAGAGAGTACAAAAGTGAATCTTGGAACCGTTTTTTGGCCAACACTATGCTATCAGTGCCAACCCTGGACACTTATATCCGCATGTCAAAGGCGTCGCACAAAGAACGCACACTATAACCCCATCATCTATTCTCTGGGGTCGTTAAAATAATGTATTCTGCCTTTCCTTGAAACTACTGCAGCTTTTCAAAGGCATTTTATGTCTGTTGTCGCACTCAGCCATAAGCTGTGAAACTTGGTCAGCCTATTTGCACCAGGAGAAATGGCTAAAACGCTTTCAAATGCGACGCCTAAGAAGAATTGTTAACATGAAGTGACAGGACAAGATCACAAATACTGAGGTATTAGAAGGAGCAAATCACCCGCCCACTGACGATTGGTCAATAAAATATAGGGCTAGCCTGAAGGAGTGGAAAAGGGCCATTTATCATAATTTTGTTTTACTATGCCAACCAATTCAAATACATCAAATCTCACATGTTGTGTTTTTCTAGTACTGTATATATTGGCATTGATTGGCATAACGTTGCTGTGAATATCGCTTTTATCATCTGCTTTGTTTTTCTGCGCACCTGTTGATATTCTGATCAAATATTGTTATACTCTCCGAAAACAAAGATCAAAGCTAAAAGCCGCGAAGATCCACTATATTGCACCTTGTTTTTATTCAGTATAAACCCGGTCCCTCTCCGCCGAACTGCCAGCCGCATGTCAAAGGCGTCGCACAAAGAACGCACACTATAACCCCATCATCTATTCTCTGGGGTCGTTAAAATAATGTATTCGTAATCTGAACGTGAAAAGATCCCATGGCCGTCAGAACGTGAGGCAAACCGCTTGACCACTTCGCCAAGGAAAGCAGAGCTGATCTCCGTCTATTCCGCACTGCAGTTGTAACATCTCCAGACTTAATCAGCAGCTGCTTCAGAATAGAACATCTCCAGAGGAGTTAAGGTTGTTAGTAGCTGTCCTAAAAGAGTTAACAAGAAAACCGATTCTTTTATGTCCTTTACCCGTATCAACCTAGAGGTGTTTACTACACTCTTAATTAGCAGCTATACATTGCTATTTGTGCCCCCAGGGACAGATAAAACAGACTCAATAATAAAAAGCAGCCACATTTACAGGCTTCGTCTGTCTGCGTCACCAATACCCGCACGAGGATTGAAAGACACATAAATGCTGGCTGAGCATTCCCCGTAGGATATACTCTCTAACAGCGGAACCTTAATAATAAACAGTTTAGTCTGCTTCAAAAGTCGTGTTCCACTTCAGAATTATGTTACTCATTGTAAACTGTTGAAAACTGACACACGACCTGCTAATATTCGTGTCCGTGCAAGGAAAAAATTAGAATGCAAAACAACAAACTCTTCTAGGTTTTTCTTATTATCGGTATATATATATATATATATATATATATATATATATATATATATATATATATATATATATATATATATGTATATATATATAAAAAACAAATGGACATCGATTCACAGCATTGAGTTAGTATGTTTACAGTAATAGAGTGACACACATAATTTGGCAAAACAACAAATAGCACATGTTTTAGAGTTAAACTGAGGAAAACGGGGATTTCACTCTCATGAAGTCATTTTTTTTCTGCATTAGCATACGGAGAATTAGATGAACACAATATTTCATTGTATGCTGGATATGCTACTAAAATGGTGACCACGCATCATCGCACATGTGAAGAGATTTCGTTATTGATTGAAAGTCAACGATTTGTGACACTCGTTTATTCTTTTTTTTTAGGGGTACACCCATTATTAGCCAGACAAAGATGAAAGAAAACTGCCACTTTAAGAAAGCAGCATCAGCTGTGCAGTTGTAAATTACATCATCACAAAGACATGGGAAATATAATTTTCTTTTTCTTCTCTTCCACCTTGTACTTCAGTGAAGTGTCGTGGGGAGTTCGGTGATGAGCTAGCTCTGACAAGCGCACTATTAAGACTGATGTTTATTTCTGTACGTTTTTTTTTAATGCAATCACTTCATAATTTTGCGAGGTCTTCAGCGCGCTCTATATATACACTCTGTTACCTTTCAGTGTGGCTCGCGGTGGTAGATAGTACCAAGGCATTCTTGTTAGGTGTCCAAACCACTTCATGTATTGTTTTTTTATGACCTTAAAGACTGGCTTTGTTCCTAGCATTCGTCTGATTTAGTGATTTCATATTCTGTCTTTCCTTGAAACTCCTGCAGCTCTTCAAAGGCATTTTATGTCTGATGTCGCAATTTTACGTTCATTATGGGATATAAGTGTCCATGGTTGGCACTGATAGCATAGTGTTGGCCAAACAACAGTTCAAAGATTCACTTTTGTACTCTGGTTTATCTGCTTGTGTGTCAACAGTGGAGATAGTTGCCCCATTACTTGATTAGCTTTGGCACATCTTGAGCAAATTTCTCTGTCCAGTTTTCTATCGGATGGGAAAATTGCTCCCAAATACTTAATTCCTTTGTTTGTCGTAAGGCGTTATTTTTAAATTTTATTTCTAAATTTTCTTTCTATCTTCCTATCACCATTGTTCCTGTCTTCGTAGTGTATGTTCTATTAAATTCCTTTCCTTTGTTATTTATTTGATTAAGGTGCTTCTGTAGGCTTTCCCTATGTTATTTTTGAATGCAGTTTGAACAGTTTTATTCAGTTACACATATTTTGAATGTTAAATTTTTTAATGTGTAGGTTACTTTCAGTAACTGGGTAATTTGTTTTTAAATTTAATAGTTTATGTTGATTTATTATTTTGCTTCCTTTTTCATCATATATCTATATTTATATATCTGGCCTCAAAATCTTTCAAATGTTGTTTTTGCAGTGTAGTCTTGCTGCAGATATATATAGTCTCTTGATTCTCACTAACGCCTCAGAGCTGTCAGGTAAGTATTACATAGCTTATTTTTTATTTTAGTTGTGGTTTATTATTTGTCACTGTTCTACTGATGAAGGCTAATCACCGCAACGTCCTCTTTTTTTTTAAATATTTGGATTTGTAAATTTGACACACACTTCACGTTTTTTTGAAACCATTTTATATCTTTTGTCATTTTATCTATCCTATCTTTGGTAATATTTTCTAGATCCTTTCTAGACTTACGTTTCGCAGAGTAGTCAGTGTCTCACTGTAGTCCTGAAATGACCAGGAGTAATTTTGCATGCAGACTTTTTAGCAAATGTCCTATTCTTCTTCATGTCCAAGAGTTGAAAACCAACCTCATAATCCCTAGAGCATTAGGCAGACCGGTGTGTCCAGTGGCTCATGGACACTTCCAGTTACGAGATGAAGGACACAAACAATACCTCACTACCAGCCTACAACCGAATCCTTCCAAAAACTGCCCTTCCACTTTGTGGCCAACATCCAAGACAGCCGCTCATGATGCATCCAATGCCACAGGAACATAACGAGATTATCGCCTGCTGCTTCTCTCATCTGCCATCTTCTCATTCATTTGACGACGTCGTAATTGCTTCCCTGATGTTTCATCGATGCGCCTGTTTTCTTTGACAAGATTATCGCCTCCTGTCTCGCACCTATTTTTCTCACCCCCTCCCCTCCCCCCCCCCCCCACCCTCCCCACAGCGTTGAAAGAAATCTCCAGGAATTACACGTTTCTTTTGTCGTATTATCCCTGGTTAGCCAAATTTACGTTTCCATTCCCGTTGTGAATTCCTGCGCTGCAAATATTTGATTGATTTCAAACAAGAGTGATTATGCTGTTGAACAAACGAAGGGAAGCTTAGGAAAGAGAGGTTAAAGAGGTTCTTCTCGACATAGAACATTCTTTTATGAATTCGTCAGCTTGTAACTCTTGACTAAAGTAGGAGGGAAGTTTTTCTTTAATTTTCTATCCCTTCTCTTGTTGAGCCGTTTCCAATTTCTGTCTCCTATTAAGATTTTTGAGCTTGAAAATTGAGCAGCTACCCTTCTTCCGACCCTCCCCCATCCCCCATCCCCCAAATTGTTTTTTTTTTATTTTATATATGTGGAAAAGAGAATTATTTATAAAAACTTTTTCCTCCTCTGTATTCAAAAACAGAAGGCATATTATTCTATTATCATGTATAATATTCTTTACAATTTTGTTTGTTGTCATTACATGTTTTATGTTTGCAGCCTTTTATTTTTGTATAAATATTCTTTTTGTCTGTAGTATTTCAAGTTTTTAAATACGATTTAATCGCTTGTAATCTTTAGCACCATTTTTTTTCCCCATAACATTCTCGTTCGTGCTAATCTGATTTCAAATTCCAATTTCTCAATATTTCACCGTCGTTATTCCTTAATTTCCTCTTCATGTGTATTTTCTATTTTCCATTTCTTGTTTTGCGGATTTTCGGTTCCCTTAGCTGCTAACTCTAATTTTGCCTCTGACTTCCTGTCTCCGTTATTTCATGTTCCCAGTGGCGTTCTTCCGAGTTGTAAATGACTCGTTGGCCTTCTAAATTACGCCAACATCATTTGTCTACTTCCCTTTTTCATTTTCTCTTCACACTTCAACTCGTTAGCGCAGTCGATAAGAAGCTCGCTTTTAAATCCAGCTGCGACTCGCTGCAGCCCACGGTTGGTGTTCGAAACCGGGCGGATCCCGGGGTTCACCCAACCTATAGGAAAAGGGTACCAGAGTGATACTCGGGGGTAAATTGAGGAACGACGCTGTAGCTACAGAGTTACGTGTGAACGGCGACACAGGCGGACAATTCTTATCAGCTGTCGGTACTGTTGGCAGAACACTTTTGGTTTATAACCGTGTGTAATGACGCTGGTTTACATCTCCCGACTTTACCTGTACCTTTACACTTCCACTAATTCACTAATTTAAAAAGTACGGCTCTTTTTAAAAGCACCATATCTAACAATTTTCACACAGTGTCACTAGTTTAATTTTATTTTCTGTTTACAAGTTGGCATCTTTCTGTCTTTCCAGGCAATTGTGTCATATTGTGCTATGAGGAGGCATGGTACTCATAGACCATGGCGAGGGCGAATATGACGAGCTAGAACAGCCTGTTTCACGTCGAGGCAATTTTTTTTTTTTGCTTCTGCCAGACGGTGACCGTTGCATTTTTGATCTATTTGTAGACTGAAAGGATACAGGTTCGTCTCGCCAGCTACTGAGTTTAGTGAATGGCGCGATCCTGTGAGCTGCAGATTGGAATGTTTTTCGACTGACCAATGTGATGTTGTGAATTGTAGATTCAGAAAATGGCGTGTTACCTGTCGCCGCAATATTAGTGGTGCCCTTATGTGATTAATAATAAGAATAAACTCACAGGGAGCAAGTACAGCGGGGATCTACAGTCATCAGTAGAAATTATCCTCTTTCGACACACGTTTCGGCCCACGATTCCTAAACGTATTCGGAGGTGGGCCCACCTGAGTTCATGAAGCTCAGGGCTGCTTCCCCGCTGCACGGAATTACCGGATGGTGTTATACTTTCGGCCAGAGACAAGACGACTTGGTGGTTTCGAAGGAGGTACTGTGAGATAGGAAGCCGCCACGGCAGCTTAATTAGAACAGTCAGCGTGCCTGGACGACCGAGCGACAAGCTTATTTTGGTTTACCGGACACATGTTGGACTTTTATTAGCAGTTGGCAGAGGAACACTGGCAGACAACTCGTACACGATGGACTTTCAAAGGGATGAGAAACTCCTTTCCGCTAGACACCCGGACCAGCTCACCGAGGCCCGTCCCCTACGATGTTGCGCTGCGTCCACAGCCAGCTAGAGGCCCTTTCGGCTGCCTCTTCCAGTTTTTTGAGTGCTCGTTTCCGTTCATTACCGCGCAATCCTAATTCTTTCACCACATTGTAGAGCGAAGTGGAAACGAGGCCTCTCGCTCCCACTTCGACGGCAAATACCCGTACTGTGTAAGCCTCGTTTCTCCTCAATCCGGCTGCTAAATCACTGTACTTTTCGAGCTTGTACAAATGATTCTCCTCCATACGCGACTCAAACGGGACCGTCAACTCAATCAGGATGAGCTGCCGTTTTTGCGCAGAATGGAGAACGATGTCCGGTCGCAGGCCGGTTTTACGGATCAACTCGGGATACCGTTCATGTCCTGGCAGATCAACCGCCAGTAACCAGTCCCTCGCAGAGTCTAGCACAGATGGAGCGAATGCGTTTTTGTTGACCTTACCTTTTGGAACCTGCCCAGCCTTGAGGAAACGAATGGGGACGATACTAGAACTGGCTCTGGCATTAGCCCTCATTCTAGCCTGGTCGACAACGGCTGCTAGCTCTTTTAGCACCTTGTTGTGGCGCCAGGTATAGCGGCCTTGACCTAGAGCTTTCCTGCACGCGGACAGGACGTGCTCAAGAGTTTGCTTTGATTTGCACAACGGGCAAGTCGGATCGTTGGTCGCAGACCATTTAACCATGTTAACACCGGACGGTAATACATCGTACGCCGAACGAACGATAAAGCTCAGTCGCAGCGGGGTCATCCGCCAGATCTCACCCCATGTGAGTATTCTAGGCAATGCGCTCTCCAGGCTGACCCAATGGCCCTGCTGCGACTGCTGGGCTGCTTTCTGGACCCGAACCTCGTTTTCGTTGTCCCTCACCGTTTGTATCACCATGTCTCGGCGCTCTTTGGCTGAGGCCTTTGACCACCAATTGACCTTCCCGTGCCCTAGGCCTCGACGGTCGGTTTGTGTGTAACCCATAATCTCCTTCAATTTTAGTGCGTTCTGAGCAGATTCAATCGCATCGAGGACCCTCCACTTCTGACCAGTCTTTAGAGCGGGCTGGACAGCGATGACATTTGGGTCTGAAGACTCGCGCAGAAGCATGGCGAGCCTTACTTTGCCGACTTTAAACTCTTCGGTTATTGACTTGAACGGAAGTACCAGCTTAGCCTGTTTACAATACAGAGCCACGTCGGTCAGACAAGGCGGTGCACCAATCCACTTTCTTAAGGCTGTGTTGATTTTTTTCTCCATGGCTTCCACTGCAGTCATCGTCACCTCGTAGACTGACAGTGGCCATATTAGTTTCGGAATCAACATGAATTGGAGACACCATACCTTGAATTTCCCGACCAGCCTGCATCGCTCGATCGCGAGCAGGCCTGTAGCCAGTGACTCGTGTATTCGCCGGACTTCCGCTCTATCGGATAACTTCGAATCGTAAACGCGACCGAGACTCTTCACCGGTTCCTCCAGAACCGTGGGGATCTTGTTCCTTGCCACCGTAAAACTGGTTGCCACCACCCGACCCTTATTGATTGACAGACTCCTCGACTTCTGCGGTTTGAACTGCATTCCGCTCCATTGGACCACCGCGTCCAATCTTTTCAGGATCGTGCGGGCAGACTCCTCGCTGCCCGTTATAATAGTCGTGTCATCCATAAAGGCACGTAATGGTGGCATCCAGTGGTCCCCAATTTGAAGGCCCTGTCCGTAGCCGGCCGCCCCGTCTAACATGATCTGCATTGCCATGACAAACAGTATGGGTGAGATTGTACAGCCCATAGCTATCCCAATCTGCAACTCAGTCCACCTCGTGGTAAACGTCGAGGTAGAGAAGCGCAAAGCGAACTTAGAGAAATATTGCTCGACCATTTGACTGATCTGTGTCGGTACGTGAAACATGCGAAGGGCTCGCCATAGTAGCCTATGAGGGACTGCCCCGTAGGCGTTGGCTAAGTCCAACCATATAACGTGCAATTGTGTTCTCTCATGCTTGGCTCTCTGGATAGCCTCCCAAATCATGGTCGCGTGTTCAAGGCACCCAGGAACGCCTGGGATACCACCCTTCTGAACACTCGTATCTATGTACTTGTTAGTCATCAGATACTGTGTGAGCCGGCGAGCCATGACTGAGAAGAATATCTTACCCTCGACATTCAACAGCGAGATGGGCCTGAATTGGGAAAGACTCTTCGAGTCCTGCTCTTTGGGAATGTAGACCCCATTTGCCCTTTGACCACTCTGGACATATGTGATTGCGGATCCACGCTTGTCTCAACAAGACGTGAAGCATTTTAAGGATTTTCGGGCAACGCTTGTAAAGAACGTACGGAACACCGTTCGGACCTGGGGCAGACTTGCCGCTGGCTTTTTTCACAACGTCCTCAACCTCAGACCAAAGGGAAGGTACCATTTTAAATGGTACCTTCGGCACCGAAGGCTGTTTGAGTCCGCTAAGGATCTCTGGATTGTCATCGAGAGGCTCTCTCCTCTTTTTATCCGAGTACATCTTGCGTAGATGTAGCTCTAGTTCTTCCTGACTGACAACCAGAGTCCCAGACTTCGGTTGCTCGAATAGACCTCGGGCAAACTGATACGGGTCTCTAAAGAATTTCTCTCGCTCCCTTTTGGTTCTACGTCTGTTGTTACAGAAACGCTCGACACGACAGAGGGCACTGTGTTTGTTCTTTAAATGCAACCAAACTTCGTACAGCCCCTCCCGTTCGCTGCCTGTAGCGGCTTTAAACCGTTTTCTGAGGGCATTCTTGTCTGCCCGACACTTCAGAATGTCCCTCTGCCTCCTGCTAGTATTCTGCTTGGCACCCGGCTGTGCCTTTACTACTGTCCCGAACTCGCGGGAGCAGTGTTCATATATTACATCACCAAATTTAGTAAGCTTGTCGCCTAGCGACTTCTTGTTTAGAGTTTGTTTAAGTATCTCACATAATGTAGCCTCCAACTTACACCACACCACCTTCTCGCTCGCAGGTGGAAACCTGATCTTGGAACGCACTTCTTCAGAAATCATCAAAGGTGCTCCTCCGCAGTCGACGTCATAGGCCTCTCCGGGCGAGTGGGGTTCACCCTGCCCGTCGTACCCTGACGACTCAGAAACTACCACAGGAGTGGTAGTTTTGCGACGGCGTTTACTGCGTGGAGCACCCTCGCATTTCATTCTTCCGGCATGCGTTCTCAGACCATGCAACCCCGTGAAGCTTTTCCCACATGTACAGAGCCAGCCCGGACGTTGGGCGAGTAACTCAGTCCGGGGGCTAGCAAAGTCGTCAACGAGGGTATCAATCAAATATTGATCGAGTGCGCAACTGCTGATCTGTTGGCGACTTCTGCTACCGTCGATGACAAACTGCATTTCTAATTTCTGCCTGTTTGTGTTAGCACTTCTGATGGCTACTGTATGCTTTTAGTGCGTGTGTGTGCTAGTGCATATGCTGAGACAGCAGTCTGTCAATCTTTCCACAAGGGACTGCGACGAGCATTCTGTTTTAGTTGGCACAGAAGCGGAGCAACTATGGGGTGACTGGTTTGCTACGAAGCTGAAACTAAGATTACCAAGATTACCAAAATTACCAAAATTACAAAGGACAGCCTGTGTTTGAAAAAAAAAAACCTTTTAAGAATGGGATTTCAGGACAGCTGTTGTCATAAAATGTATTTAGCGCTTTTATTCCATTAAGATTGGCTCTCATCCTTTGACATTTCTTGCTTCACTGACCCTCCCTTCCTGCTTTGCTTCGTCCACGCAACACGCTCTATGACATTTTGTTTCCAAGAATCTATATTAATACTTTTATCATTTATGTCCCGCGTGCACAGATATTTATTTTATAGTAAAAGCCGGTCTCGATATCTTCTATATAAATGTAATTCAATATACAGGATGTCCTCAGGGACTCTACGATCCTCAGTTCTCTAGGTGTGACCAAGCCACCTCACATTTCGGAGACTGAGCAAGGAGAAAAGTTGTAACCCCCGCTCTTTTCAATACCTCCGTGTTTGTGATCTTGTCCTGCCACTTCATGCCAAGAATTCTTTAGACATCGCATGTGCAAGCTTTTGAGCCGTTTTTCCTGGCCCGAATAAGTTGACCAATTTTTCCTGTTATGAAAGAAGAGTTCTAAGAGCCTGACTGACAAGAATTTTGATTTTAATCGTCAGCCTTCTGTTCTCACAAACTCTTTTTGTTAATCTACTCATTAATTTTTTTTTCACCTTTCCCATCCTGTTTTTGATCTCTTGATCCAGCGTTAGTTTGTGGTTTAGTATGGATCTGAGATATATGAAATGATCACCTGTCGTCAGCTCTTCACCATCAATATAGACTGTTGGTCTATCCTTAACTTCTAATACCATAGTCTAATCTTTTTTGCTGACTGCTAGTCCAGCTGTTAGTCCAGTTAACAGCATGCATGCGCAAATGCAGATAGAGAAAACTGCAGCTCCTCATCTTGGTGGGTGGTAACTGCTGCATCATCTGCAAACAGCAGCTCTCTGGTATGTACCTTCTATAGTCTGCTTTTGCTTCCAGTCTACCATCATTTGTATTCTCTGTAGCAATAATAAATCCACTGCCGGCTTGCCAGGCCTGTCCAAGCTTCACCAAAGTCCTGATGAACATAATGTTTTATCGTGACTCAGATGTGTTTCCGGTAGAGGCGGCTAGAAGAGTCAAACGCAGAACCCTTTTTGTCCCTGGCATTGGAAGCCGTGTAAAAGAAAGGAAGACTAGGATATAAAAGTCTTTTTTTTTTCATAGGAGAATGTACATAAATGACCATTCCTACGTTAGCAGCTCAATTGAAAAATGGAGCTAGATGCATACTGTTATCAACCAATATGCATTCGATCTGTTAGGTTATCAAAATCACACGGATCATATTTACTTCCCACGTCATTTCCTGATATCGATTATAGCTTCTAATCATCAGAGGCTAAAAGAAAAAGCAGACAATGCATTTCTTCTGGAGACAGTTGTAAAATCTAAGCAGGCAAATGAAATGAAATGTAGACAATCTCATATATATCTGTTCGCATCTATCTAAATCGCCATTGATCACTGGTATCTTGAGGGCTAATAGACTAGAATGACTGTAGAATATTGAGAGAATGTCAGATGATAGAGAGGTTTTTCTGAACAATTTCATAGGAGCAGGAATACAACAGGCTGTAAAATTTGATAATAGCTAGGAAGTTAAAGGAGAGATAAAGGAAACATGGAAAAATGCCTAAATAATATGACTACATGGAGGGAAGCAACGATGAGTACATAGATAATTCTACTACACGGAAGGAAAATATGTCTGATTACATAGATAATGTGACTATATGGAGGGAAAACATGGCTGATTACCTAGATAAAATGACTATATGGAAGAAAAACATGACTGATTACCTAATGTGACTATATGGAGGGAAGACATGGCTGATTACCTAGATAATCTGACTATATGGAGGGAAGACATGGCTGATTACCTCAATAATGTGACTATATGGAGGGAAAAATGACTGATAACCTAGATAATACGACTATATGGAGTAGGAACATGGCTGATTTTCTAGATAATGTGACTATATGGAGGGAAACAATGACTGATTACCTAGATAATACGACTCTATGGAGGGAAGACATGGCTGATTACCTCGATAATGTGACTATATGGAGGGAAAAATGACTGATTACCTCGATAATGTGACTATATGGAGGGAAGACATGGCTGATTACCTCGATAATGTGACTATATGGAGGGAAAAATGACTGATAACCTAGATAATCCGACTATATGGAGGGAAAACATGGCTGATTTCCTAGATAATGTGACTATGTGGAGGGAAAAAATGACTGATTACCAAGATAATACGACTATATGGAGGGAAAACAGATAAATACATTTCTTATGTGACTACATAGATGGAAAACACCGATAAATATCTCCATAATGTTACTTCTTCTTCTTCTTCTTTTGTCAAAATCTGCTTGTGCCGCTAGGCGTCGCAGTCTATCAGATGATCGGCAACCGAGCCAGGGCGCGCTCAGTCGCTTCATATGCCGTGATGTTATGAAGTCTCAAGTTGTCCGTGACTCCTTCAATCCATGTTCTTCTTGGTCTTCCCCTGCCTCTTGTTGTTTCGATTTTCATGTTGTATGCTCTTGATGCTGGCATCGTTGGTTCCATTCTCATTAGGTGACCAAACCATTTCATTCTTTGCTTCTCAATAAATTTAACGATGGGTATGGTTCCAATAGTTCTTGTAATCACATCGTTTCTCACTCGATCTCTTCTGGTTTTATTCGCAGCCATTCTCAAACATCTCATTTCACAGGTGGTTAGTCTTCTCTCATGTTCTTTTGTTAATGTCCAAGTCTGACATTGATAACCTAATGTCGGTATAAAGATTGTATTTATAATTTGTCTTTTTATCTCAGCTGGGACAGCAGGGTGTTTTAAAATTGGGGCAAGCTGGTATGCGACATTGTTGGCTTGTTTGGATTCTTGCTTCGATCTCTCTGTCTATTTTTACCATTGGATGTAAAGATACTTCCCAGGTATTTAAATTCTTGCACTTGTTTTAGGCTGTGATCTAGAATCTTTATGTCGATGGTCTGTTGCTCTCTACTTATGCTCATGACTTCTGTCTTTTTCAGTATTGATCTTCATATGATGCTTGAGGCAACTGTCGTGTAGTAGGTTCATGTGGTCTTGCAGCTGTTTACCATCACTGTGAAATATGCATTGTTACTATATATATATATATATATATATATATATCTATATATATATATATATATATTATATATATATATATATATATACCAAGAAAAAGTGACTACAAGAAGGGAACAAACAGATAAATAGCTAGATAATTTGACTTCATTGCTTGGGAGAAGACAGCTAATGAGAAATTTTAGTGATGGTGTGAGATTTCGATACACGGTCGCCAACGCCTCTCGACATAACATATGACGATGTCTCCATAATTGTAGCCTTCCTTTGATAACGGTTTGTATCTGCCTAAAAGGTAAGGAACCTAAAATCTGAATATAAATAAGTCAGATGTGAAAAAAAAACAAAAAAAAAACACGATGTGCATGCAACTCTCAGATTCTGGAATAAAACTGAAGTCCAGAAATGGACGAACAACAAAAACTTCCCGCTCAAGTTACAGCCGGTGAACGCAAGAAGAAGAATAACTAACACAAAGAAGAAGAATAAATGACACAAATAAGAAGAATAACTGACGCAAACAAGAAGAATCACTGACGCAAAGAAGAAGTAGAACTGACACAAAGAAGAAGAATAACTGACATAAATAAGAAGAATAACTGACGCAAAGAAGAAAAATAACTGACGCAAAGATGAAGAATAACTGACGCAAAGAAGAAGAATAATTGACAAAAATAAGAAGAATAACTGACACAAATAAGAAGACGAATTGACGCAAAGAAGAAGAATAAGTGACATAAAAAGGAAGAAGAATAACTGACATAAATAAGAAGAAGAATAATTGACACAAATAAGAAGAACAATAACTGACACAAATAAAAAGAAGAATAACTGACACAAGGAAGAAGAAGAAAAACTGACACAAGGAAGAAGAATAACTGACGCAAAGAAGAAGAATAACTGACGCAAAGAAGAAGAATAACTGACACTAATAGGAAAAAGAATAACTAACACAAAGAAAAAGAAGAATAACTGACGCAAAAAGGAAGAATAACTGACACAAATAAGAAGAATAACTGACACAAGTAAGAAGAATAATTGACGCAAAGAAGAACAATAACTGACACAAATAAGAAGAAGAATAAATGACACACACACACACACACACACACACACACCACACACACACACAAAGAAGAACTGACACAAATAAGAAGAAGACTAACTGACACAAAAAAGAAGAATAACTGACACAAGAAGAAAAACTAACACAAAAAAGAAGAAGAATAACTGACACAAAAAAGTAGAATAACTGACTTAAAGAAGAAGAATAACTGACGGAAAGAAGAAGAATAACTGACGCAAAGAAGATGTCATGAAGTGATCTAACCCACCACTACACGTTCGACTATTTGGGACGTTAACGCCCCTAGCGGGCAGGTCACATTTCAAATATCGACCCGTCCGGTGGGTATATAGTCCCTGATCTCTATTTATACATTTATCTTGTGTAATACGTATTTCTGTAAATTATAGATCTACTGTGGAGTTTACATTTCCAAACTTACAGTTGTGGGATATATATTTTTTGGATTAATATTCAGAATTCCGAGAAGCATTTCTGCTCCTTGGCGTACTAATCTGGCACTTCTTTCTGGAGACGCTACGTAGAATCTCCCGCCTTATTCTTTGCCAGACTTCATAGGCGTAAAGAAGTACTCCACCTCTCTGATTAAATCGTTGCTCATTCAAAATACCAGTTAATCTTTGAAGGATTCCTAAGCTTGGGTAAGTTGATTATAGTTTACGAGTACCGTGATATATGTCTCTGTAAAGTTAACCCGCTGCTACAGGGAGGAAAGATTCAGCTATAAGACAGCACAGAACTAGACCGTTCTTGGTGTCCAAGTACTCACAGCAACTTAAACCAAACCTTTCCCTTCGCAAGCTGAAAGTTTGTGCCCTACCTGACCGAATATTAATGTAAATACTTTAACCTGCAAGCTAATAATTCTCTAATTATCTAGCCGAGATTCAGGCAGATGTAGCCGGCAGATTTAACTGGGTCAACGTACAACGAACGAGACGCTGTGACGCCAGAGGTTATTTATAGCTAACTCTCAAACAACACAGTGTGAGCTACGGTCAGACTGTGGAGGGATATGCATAACATATGTGAGAAAGAGATAGGATGTGTGTATACAGGTGCAGATATGAATGTGGAGAGATGATGTCATATGTGTACTAGAGTCTATCTATCTCCACAATGGAACTTGTCTCCTATCTCTTGTGCTGACTGACTGACAGACAGAGATAAATGAAGCCTAATTGTCTTATTACCCTAAGAGCTATCCTATAAGTGACCGAGAAGGGTGGAGGGTAATAAATTGAGCTAGGTATGTGACTCCTGAGATGAATACTAATTCTAAGTTCCTTCCTGACACAGCATGATACCTCTCTGGAAGTCAGGCAGACAATCATCAGTCCAACCAACCACTATCCACTGAGGTTGCCTACCACCTCAACTTCGACATGGCAGGAGCTTGTTTGGGCTCCAATGGCTAGGAGGTAGTTGTTGCAGGCCACCCATTTGTCATCACTTAAGGAGATCCTTATTCAGGAGCTTTGTTGGGCTAGAACTCTGTTCCAGTGTAATAACTCTGTTCCAGTATAAGAACTCTGTTCCAGAGAATGAACTCTGTGTGTGCCTGTGTTTACCGGGGCAACCAGGAAAAAAAGCAGTCCACTCGAATCAGCCTATTCAGATCAATATGTACAGAGGAGAGCAGTGGCATCCACCAAACTTTGATAAGTACATCAGGGATAATATACCTCATGCTCTTTTTACAGGTCCACCCGGAGTCATGGTGATGATCACCGATAATCTCTTAGACAGACTATGGCTGATTCGGCAGTACTTTTTAGACTTTGATTCATGAACTCTAATTGCCTGAAACCTTCTTTGATTGTCTTGATGATATATATGTGTTGTATTTATTACATGCCTTTGGAAGTTTTCATTACTGACTTGGGTGTGCCTGTTTCACTGTTCAAACTGGCTTGCATTCATGTATGTGTAACCAATAATCTTAATCTGCGTTAACATGGCTGTGATATTACAATGGCATAACCTGGGCGCTATCTTTTTATAGAAGTGGGGGCGTCCAGCCAAGTTGCGCCTAGGAATATTATATATTCTGTAGTGCTATAACTTGAGTTGCCCTACTCCTGAAATAGGTTGGGTGTATATTGGCCACGGGATACCCTTCAGACCAATACGAGCCGACACCTCAATATTATTCTATTTCAGAGTGCTGTTGGTTCTTAAGGAGAAATCCTTAAAACAGGCATGCGACACGAGCGGTATATGACAGAAGAAGAATAACTGACGCAAAGAAGAAGAATAACTGACTTAAAGAAGAAGAATGACTGACGCAAAGAAGAAGAATAACTGACTCAAATAAGAAGAATAACTGACGCAAAGAAAAAGAATAACTGACGCAAAGAAAAAGAATAACTGACGCAAAGAAGAAGAATAACCGACAATATTTTCAAGTTACGTCTACAATAAGTATAATCTAGAGTGCAGTCGTAGTTTAAAAATAAAATTAATATTCCTTTTTACGCACAGGATAATGTCTGTCACACACACACACACACACACACACACACACACACACACACTCACATATGTGGTGAAAGGGTTTAAATCGACAGGATCGACTTCATTGCACCGGGTTTTATCCCTTATAGTTTGGTCTCTTTCTCCGCAGAATGGATAGCCAGCTGCAGAGAATATCACACAAAGCACGAAGACTCTAGCTACGACGGCGATCCCACGGGGTTAACCTAAGTATTGCACTAATGAGGTGAACGACACAGCCGTGAAACGAACCCATGACCTCCAGAGAGAATGGCAAACAGGTTGACCACTTCGCCACCGAGACCTCCAAATTAAAATTAAAAATTGGTACGTAGTTAGTATTTAATTCGTTGCAGGAGGCCTAGGTCTGAATCCCAAGTTAGTAATGGATTAATATTTTTCTTATATTTAGTTTGCTTGTTTCGGTTTGGGGCAAACATAAACATCTTAAACTTTATGATAAAGAAACTTGAAGACTATTAAGAAAGGTTGATACATTAGATATCAGATGATAACCACTGTTTCTTTCATCCGTCAGGAAAATGCCGTTTTGTCAACGCTGAAAGAAAGAACAAGTCGGCACAGAACCAATTCTAGATTGCCCACTTAGAGAGAATGCCTTGTGACACCATACCATACAAAGCATACATGGAAAGAGAAGAAGGACGTAGAGCACGGGGTAGACCAAGAACAAGATGGAAGGATAACATCACCGAAACTTTACAACAGCACGATGTGCCTATGGTCGAGGCAACCAGAAGAGCTAGAAACAGAACCTTATATCTTTCTCGACACCCACAGCGGTAAAAGAGGAAGTGAAGAAGAAGAAGAAAGAAAGAGTGGTCATCATTACTTGTCAACGAACGAACAACAACAGGATGAGAGATAGGAGGAGAGGCCAAAGGTGCTGACCTAATCCCGTTTATGATTCTTTAAATATATGCAAATGATACAATGATATGAAATAATAAAATACGAACCCTAGGGGACACAGAATAGCATACCATGATTGTATGTCTGTCTGTTAATGATGATGATGATGATGTGTGCAATAATTCACAGCAATTTAAAAAATGTTAATACATCTTTTTCTTCTTTAGCATTCCGAGCCCTTGAGGTTCATTGATGCAAAAATCATCTGCCTTCATTCATCTCTCTGGTTGGCCTTCTCTTTTCAGTTTGTGTCATCAAGTGTTTGTAGGTCTGTTTAGATAGTTTCTCTCCATCGCCTGCTTGGTCTGCCTCGTGGTCTACGACCATTG
The DNA here is from genome assembly GCA_905116865.2 of Candidula unifasciata. Taxonomy (NCBI): domain Eukaryota; kingdom Metazoa; phylum Mollusca; class Gastropoda; order Stylommatophora; family Geomitridae; genus Candidula; species Candidula unifasciata. The sequence continues at coordinate 24,172 of CAJHNH020005021.1, forward strand.
ACATCCCTTGTATATACAGTTTTTACCTCACTGTCATCTGACATTCTTTCAGCCTGACCCCGTCATTTCAGTCTTTTAGCTCTTATAAGGCCAATGATCAATTGCTAATTAAACATATTTAAATAGATATATAAATTTTACTCCACAAAACATAAACACATAAATACATACACACACATATATATGTAGACACGTAACATTGTGACAACAGAGATGATATGCCATAGAAGAGCTGCAGGAGTTTCAAGGAAAGACAAAATACGAAATCATGAATTCAGACCAAAACTAGGAATAAAGCCAAACTTACAGGTCATCAAAGAACAACACATGAAGTGGTATGGACACCTAACAAGAATGCCCTGGTGCTTTCTGCCACAGCGAGCTACACTAAAACGTTACAACGGGTATAGAGCGAGTGGAAGACCTCGGAAAATATGGAGTGATGGCATTAAGAACAGCTTTCTAGACATGAACATCAGTCTTAATAGTGCTCTTGACAGAGCTCATCAACGAACATTACATCTCCCCCCGACACTTCGATGAGGTACAAGGTGAAAGAGAAGAAAAAGACACATACAACATGTTCACAAACACAAACACACACAACAAACCTAAAACACCTAATCTGTAGTTGAGAGTGACAACAATGACGTCACCAAAGCTGGCAAGGACGCTTCCGTCGTAGGCATTTCCGGTTCCTGTTTCGTAGCTCTCTCCGTGGACAAACACCATTACCGGCATCGGGGTCGTGTCGTTCCATTCTGCGAAGGAAAGAGGCCAACAAATACAGGGCATTAACTAGGGAAAAAGAGGAATTAACGATGTTATC
>CAJHNH020005022.1:0-27043 GCA_905116865.2 Candidula unifasciata
CGTCCATGTTTTCTCGTTCTTGTCAGTGGTGAATGGAAAGATGCGGTGACTCATTCGAGCCAGCAATTAATAACGATGAAGATCACTGCAACAATCAGGAGGCCAGACGCCTTGTTGGCAGATATCGTGCAATACAACCCCCCACCCCACCCTCCCCCCTCTCTCTCTCAACCACTTTCCTCCCAGCTGGAACTTTTCCAAGTTGGCCATAGACTTGGATGTGTACTATCACCCGATTGATTCCGTTTGTTCTGTGAAACAATCATTAGATCGATACATGCAGTGCCAGGACCCCGTATCGTTACGGAGCCCCATTGTTTAAAAAAAAAGCAAGAATAGACATACTGCCTCCCGAACAAGCATGTCGTAGCAGTCGACAAATTGTGGGCTTCCTTCGGAGTCGGTGCATCAGCCCAGACGGCAAGCAACAACCATCTTCACACCAATAAGCCAGTAAAACGTGTGTACACGCAAACAGGCAGCTTGCAGCCAGTGAACAAAGAAGAAAGAACATGAAAATTTGAAGCAATCGGTTCAGTTGATTCTGAGTCTATAGGTACCGACCACGGAAAATTAACATATATATATATATAGATATATATATATATATATATATTATATATATATATATATATATATATATGGATCCCCTTTTTTTATTCTAAATTTACCTGTTTCGTGGAGTGACAACTTCCACTGGGGTCAATGCAGGATGATTTTTTTAAGTACAAAAATTTTCTTGTCACCTTATAGTGCTGATTTGAATATTTATATCACACAGCTATAGAAATCAGACACATCACACAAATATACATGTTAGGAATCATCACACTGTGTTATCGCTGTGAAACATACATTCCCTAAACGTCGATTCTCGGGGACTAAACAGATGCGTCTGACCTAAGTCCTGACAGTCAAATAACGCAATCGGTTTTCAGTTCAATTAAATACTTAAATCGCAGGTTTATTACAACATTTAGTGTTGTTCTTACACTTTTTTTTTTATCTACAAGTGTTGAGTTTTGTTCTCTCTCTCGCGCGGTATCTACACGGTTTACGTTGTCGCACTATCGCTGAATGAGTTATCTGTTCGTAGCATGGTAAGTAAAGTAATGGACCCTTCTCCACGTCTTAGGGCATATAAGGTTAGAGCTACATTTTTATACACCAATGGGTGATGTGGACAGCATCACGCCGGCTGCCTCTTCTTCCTGGGACTGCACACACTCATATGCATAAGTAAATATACTGTTAAAAAAAACAACTCATAGTTACTGAAAGTAACAAACATACTCATAATTCTGACATTCTGCATCATTGTAATGCAGTAGGTGAATTTACTCAAATTTCACACAAGAATACCTTAGGGTTCCACCAATTAATCGACAACTCTTTTTTTTCTTCTAAGTGTTGCCTTTCCCGTTAGTTTGGTGTGTGGCCTCCTCTTGCGTGGATCAGTGACTGGCATCTCCTGAGCATGCATGCGATCAGATGTCTGATGTGGACCTTTGAGATGGCTGCCCACTCTTCGTGGAGTGCCTGGAACTGATCACGACCATTGGCTGGAGAAACGTTTCGGCGACAAACACGTCGTTGCAGCTCATCCCAAAGGTACTCATTCAGACTCATGTCTGCATACAGGGATGGCTAGGGAAGGGTTTGAATGTTTTTGCAGCCAGGAACTGCGTGGTCAACTGTGCATATTGGGGTCTAGCTTTGTCCTATTGAAAAAGATATATGTTGGCATCCCAAAATGGAAGGACATGTGGTCGAAGAATTTCACGGACGTATCGTTGCGTATTCAAGCTTCCTTCAGTGTGCACCAGTTGACTTCTTCGATTCTAACTGATCAGTCCCCATACCACTACACTTCCACTGGCGTGCAGCAGAGCTTCATCAACACAATTTAGGGCTAAACCTTAATTTCGTCTATCATGACGCTGCAACAACAACAACAACAACAAAGATTTGCCACTGAACAAGACACGTCTCCATTGATTGCCACTTGCCCTGGGACGATGTTGATTGGCCCAAAGAAGTCGATTTTTGCGTTGGCGAAGCTTAAGGACAGATCCTCGGTGCGGTCGTCGAGCCCAAAGTCCAACATCATGGAGTCTGTTCCGAACAGTTTAATCAGACACATAACGTCCTGGAGGCAATGCCTGTGCAGTTGAGGAAGCTGTTGCAAACCTGTCTCTGGGGTCACGAAGCCGAATAAAGCGATGCTCCGCTGCTGTTGTCACTCTGGATCGTCCACTGCGATATCGGTCTTCAACTCAACCAGTGGCTAGGAACCGGTGCCAATATCGACTGATGGTACTCTGATGCACGTTTAGATGCCTGGCAACCTGACCTTCACTTTCTCCTTCCTGCAATCGGTAAATAGCAAGATTACTTAAAGTTATCGATAGAGGCGCCATTCATGACTCCTTGAAAATGAACTGGTCGTTTTGGTGTAGAGTTATCCTTTTACAGGGTTTTCAATTGCGTAGACCACTGCGATGTAACGGTTACAAAAACCTACGCAATTCACGCCTACATGTCCACTGGATACGGTAAACATCATTTGAGTCTGCTTTGTACATATCCCGAGAACGATATTTTATTTACAAACTAAAAGAAATGTGCCATCGGATAACTATGCGTTTGTGTGTGTGTGTGTGTGTGGACAGTAGACACACACACACACACACACACACACATATTACTTTGTAGCAGGCACAGAAGCACCATAAGCATAGTATGCCCAATAAGGAGGCTTCAGAAACACAGTGGACACATGCTAGCCTGGCGTCGGACCACGCAGTGAATCTCTAGGTCTTATTTACGCCTGCCTAGCATCACTGGGAATGTTGGATCTCTGGTCCAGCACAGTCTAAAACCTATACAGCTCAGTTGATAGGCTTGAAAATTTACTGATCAATGCTTCTGAAACCAAGTTATATCATCATAATGGATTGACTAGCCCAGGCATATAATGGTCAAAGTTGTGTATCAACAACAGCTACCTCCAGGTATTTGATCACGCATGTAACAAGACCTGTAAGGAGAAGACAAAGAAGTACTCAGTGGGGTACTATAATATGAGACAAATCTGTATATCAGAGCTGACATTTGTAGACAAAGTCGCCTTGATAGGGAAAACTAAAGCACATCTTCAATCTAACCTACTTGTCTGGAAGGAAGAAGTTGAAAACAGAGAGATGACCATTAGTATCTTCAAAACTAAAACCATGGTGATCTCAAGAAAGGAGATGAAACACCAGATCATGAGGGGAACAATTGCATTGGAGCAGGTAAGCCAGTTCAAGCACCATAGAGTTGTAATATACCAAAATGGAGGCATAAAGACTTGGCTGGCTACACGAAAAGCAGCAGCTGAGAGACTTTTCCAGGCTGAAAACTAAGCATTTCTAAGCTAAAGAGAAATTGGCAAGAGAACAAGAACAGCTGCTGCCGCTCTACCTATGATGCCAGTCCTGACCAACTGGTGAGTCATGGGCAATGACAACAGAGCACAGAAGCCGGCTTCAGACCTCAGAAATGAGATATATGAGGAAGGTGGTCCAAGTGACAAGAAGGGACAAAGTTCGCAACTAGACAAAATGTCAAGATCTTGATCAGCTACAGTTACGATGGTTTGGACATGTATGCCGAACGGGAGAAAATCGGCCACCATGGCAGGCATGGGAGGATAAGAACTAGAGAACCAACCTCCAAGGAGACCCAGAGTGCACTGGGAAGACAACATCCGACAGTCCCTGACTAACAGAGGACTGGAATGGAACAAAGCCCAAAAGAAAACTGCAGATAGAGAAGTCTGGCGATCTCTCTGGCAAACCACTATACCCCCAAGGTAAAAGAGAAGCGACAAAGTAAGTAACAGACCATTTATCCCATTGTGATATAACCAGAGGGTAGGGAAGAGAGAGAGAGAGAGAGAGAGAGAGAGAGAGAGAGAGAGAGAGAGAGAGAGAGAGAGAGAGAGAGAGAGAGAGGGATGTTGTCAGAAGGCAAACAACTATGTTAAAGTCAATAATAATAATTATTATTATAATATTACCTATAATGTACCGAAGAATGTGCTGATCTATCACGTGATTCGGTATTGATTATCGTACATGAGATACTTCTTCTTAAAGTCCATACCCTGTTGACATTGGTAGTTATGTCTACCCACAGTCTTCTGTCTTGTGTACTTTGAATCAATTATAACAGATGATCGTCCATGCCATGATGTCAGACTGTCCAGTATCTTTTCTTTCAGTCTCCCTCTGCCTCTCCTCCCTTCCAACTTTCCTACTGTCACTCCGATTTTCTTCTTCTCATTGCATGACCAAAAAATGCAGATGGTCTCTTTCTGATGTGGGCAATCAGTTCTTTTCGTGAGTCAGTTTCTTTCAAGGCATCTTCATTACTCTTTTTCCTATCTGCCCTGGGTATTCTCATTATTTATCTATAAAATCACAATAACGCAGCTTCCAAATAAGTTTTAACTAATTTATACCAACTGTCCATGAGTCACTTCCGTATATCAAGATAGGGTTTAAAAAGCCGTCAGAAAATACTCATGATACTCTTTGTTTTATAGTTCTGTAAGGTGTCTTTGCTAGGATTTAAAAAAAAATGGTATATCCTTTACCGGACTTTGCAGAACCAACCCCAGCACATTCTGGCTGTCGTGGTTTTTTTAGGCAAATTTACGTCAAGTAGTTTGTCATTGCCTCTGTACGGTCGGCTCTCGGTACCACGTAAGACAAACCGTCCGCAGCAGGAATCAAACCCGGTACACCGACATTACGAAGCGCCTAAGCCACAGACGCCGACTTTGCTGGGATAGAGGCCTCTAAATATGTTGTACCTAGTGTTTATGTTAAGCTCGTTTTTCATTTTTGCGATAGAAGACAAATTCATTTAACGAACGACTGGTTGTTTGGTTATAAACGCATTAAATTAGCATTAAATGAGCCATCGAGTCACTCTTACAGTCTGACTATAAATGTATTGATTGAAAGTCGCTAAGATTCGTTCCATAGAAATGAGCCATTTAATAATTTTTTTTTTCTTTAATATTTTAAATTTTAAAATCAAAACATTTTTGAAAAATGCGAGTTAGTAACTATCAAACAAAGCATGAATTGTTTACATCTCAAGTTTTTTCATTGTATATGTCCATGTGTTTCTATGCTGGAACAATCAAATGTCTTTGTTATGTGTTCTTCTTGTTCAAATAAAGTAATCTGATGTATAAAATACCTGACTGAAAGTTTTTTGTTTTTTATCATTATTACCATAAACGTCTACTTTTGACATTTTAGCTCGGTGGAGACACGTTGTTTGCGGTAAAGCGCTCGATGGATGCCACTGCTCATTTCTTTGTTGATGTCTGAGATTTAAAAAAAACCATCAGTTCGTCTTCTTGATTTCAAATAAACTTTTTTTTTTTTCAGCACGATTTTAGGACTTCCTACAGGTTTTCCCACATTAGTGTACCGCAGAATTTGATGGCATCACAGCTCCACGCGGCATTTTCAAGTCATTCTGGCTTTAGAACTCAAACGCCGCCTTGTGGCCGAACGCCTTGCACATGCCGATGATGGAAATCAGATGCCAACACAAGCGTTTCAGCGCCTTCCCCAGTAGCAGAAGGGAGATAATAGAGGAAACATTTCTTCATAGAAGGAACAAGGGGAATCAGCACGGATTAGCACTGCTGAAATCCAAGATCTTTTGACCGTGTGATCGAAAATGCAAGAAGTTATTGAAAGGTGGCACCCTGGGAGCGTCCTAGTTAACAGGTGTGTTAACTTATTCGATGATAATGTTACACAAATTTAACAAACAAATAAATAAAGTTGTTGCCAGCACAACAGCACTTTGGACGCTGGATATCAACACAAATTCGTAACTCCAACCCTTCTACGACTACAACATAGAACACCAGAAAGGATTCCTAATGTTTTCACAAAAAGTGACTTTTCTTCCAAATAATAATCTGCCTAAATGCCCCTTCCTTCACCTTCTTTTATGTATTTAGTCACAAGTTTTATCAAGGTACTGTAAATGCAATGTATTTATATATTTTTTCCCGCTTTAAATGTGTCCATTTATCCTTTTTTTCAAAATATGATCATCACGTGTTGCTATATTTACAATCTACTGAATTAAAGAAAATACATTTTAAAATTTGAGTTTGTTGAACCTTGGAATAATTTAATTTAGTTTTCATTATTTTCAGTTGAAAAAAAAAGAAAGAAAAGAAACCAACGTAATTGGAACTCTTCGCTTGCTGCTGAAGATGGAGCTAAGCACTTATGGGAGTGTCCCAAGTGTTTTGATGTGGATTTTTATTTTAACATTTGTTCAGTTGAAAAGAATTAGAGCTTGAACTAGAAAAGGACTCCACAGAATGAACAAGTGAATCGGAGTGTTACAGCCTGAACGCGAAGAGGAGAAGACAATGAAGAAGAAGAAGAAGAAGAAGAAGTAAAGAAGTCGGAGTTTACAGCTGGTGAACGCGATGAAGGAGAAGACGAAGAAGAAGAAGAAGAAGAAGAAGAAGAACGATTTGAAATTCGAATGCTGTTTCAGAACGGGTTATCTTCGTATTCAGAGTCTCCTCGTTATTTGCCAAGCTACATGGCAAAAAGCAGATATCTGTTGAAACCCATCTTATACCGGTCTTGCCGGTCTCTATAAGAAGAAGAAGAAGAAGAAGAAGAAGAAGAAGAAGAAGAAGAAGAAGAACGATCTGAAATTCGAATGCTGTTTCAGAACGGGTTATCTTCGTATTCAGAGGCTCCTGGTTATTTGCCAATACAAAAACAGATATATGAAAACCCATCTTATACCGTCTTTTTTTTTACAATATTGCGGCAGAAGCTGCCGAATAGATATAAGAAAAAAGACACGGTAGAAACGATTCGCATCTTTTTTTAAATATATATATATATATATATTGACTTTCATCGTTCTCGTCATCATTGTCGTCGTTGTCATCATTGTCGTCGTTGTCATCATTGTCGTCGTTGTCATCATTGTCGTCGTTGTCATCATTGTCGTCGTTGTCATTTAATATCTGAGCCCTTGAATAAATTCTGGCGTTTACTGATCATTCATTTTCCACAGTTGTCTCCCTTGTGCCACAGTTATATCGCTTTCATCTGTGCTTAACAACGTTTCGTAATGCCGGAGTGCCGGGTTCGATCCCAACTGCGGGCCATGCGCCTTGCGTTGGTTTCGACAGTGGTACACGGGGCCGACCGTCCAGAAAACAATGGCAAACTACTGGACATAAATTTGCCTAGACAAATCACACAATAGCCAGGGGCTGCTGGGGTTGGTTCTGCAACATCCTGTAAAGGATACGCAACTAATCTAACCTGTGCTAAACATTTGCTGACATGCATGTTCTGTTGATGTTTTTGTTGTTCAGTCCTATCCCATTGCTAAAGTATGGCGCCATCTAGAATCTCTTTTTAATATTTGTCACGCGTATATATATATCGTCATTTCAGGGCACAATAGTCGTGGCGACCAATAGGTATATTACCTTAGCTGACATCTGCCACACAAAATATGCTGACTTTTTATCTGTTACAAGTGCTTTATTCAAAATTAATTCAAGATAGAAAAAAATTTTAAACAATGTTCATGGCAAAATTTTGCAACTTTAGCTACTAACAAATTTAAACACCTCTTTTAAGCTTTCAATACAAAAGAGAGAGAGAGAGAGAGAGAGAGAGAGAGAGAGAGAGAGAGAGAGAGACAGAGAGACAGAGAGACAGAGAGAGGAAGAGAAAGATAGATTTATATAATATTTTAATAAACAAGGAAACACGCAAACAATAGCAGCAGCAGTAAAAGTAGCAGCAGTAGTAGCAATATAGCAGTAGTAGTAGTAGCAGCAGTAGTAGCAGTAGTAGCAGCATTAGTAGCAGTAGCATCAGTAGTATCAGTAGTATCAGCAGCAGCAGTAGTAGCAGTAATAGCAGTAGTGGCAGTAGTAGCAGCAGTAGCAGTATTAGCAGTGTAGCAGTAGTAGCAGTAGCAGTAGTAGCAGCAGCAGTAGTAGCAGTAGCAGTAGTAGCAGCAGCAGTAGCAGTAGCAGCAGCAGCAGTAGCAGTAGTAACACTAATAGCAGCAGCAGCAGTAGTAGCAGTAGTAGTAGTAGCAGTAGTAGAAGCAGTAGTAGCAGTAGTAGTAGTAGCAGTAGTAGCAGTAGTAGTAGCAGCAGTAGTAGTAGCAGCAGTAGAAGCAGTAGTAGCAGTAGCAGTAGTAGCAGTAGCAGTAGTAGCAGTAGCAGTAGTAGTAGCAGCAGTAGTAGCAGTAGTAGCAGTAGCAGTAGTAGCAGCAGTAGTAGCAGTAGTAGCAGCAGTGGTAGCAGTAGCAGTAGCAGTAGAAGCAGTAGTAGCAGTAGTAGTAGTAGTAGTAGTAGTAGTAGTAGCAGTAGTAGCAGCAGTAGTAGCAGTAGCAGTAGCAGTAGTAGCAGTAGCAGTAGCAGCAGTAGTAGCAGTAGTAGCCGTAGTAGCAGTAGTAGCAGTAATAGCAGAAGTAGCAGTAGTAGCAGCAGTAGTACTGGAGAGAGAGGGAGAAGGGGGGGGGGGGAGAAAGAGAGATTTATAAGAAATTTTAATAAACATGGAAACACGCAAACATTGTATAATAAAACTTTTCAAGAAAAACAAAAAAGAGGATAATAACAGTAGTAATAGCAGCAGTAGAAGCAGTAGTAATAGCAGCAGCAGTAGCAGTAGCAGCAGTAGTAGCAGTAGTAGCAGTAGGAGTAGTAGCAGTAGTAGCAGCAGTAGAGCAGTAGTAGCAGCAGTAGTAGCAGTAATAGCAGTAGTAGCAGTAGTAGTAGCAGTAGTAGCAGTAGCATTAGTAGTATCAGTAGTAGCAGCAGCAGCAGTAGTAGCAGTAGTAGCAGTAGTAGCAGTAGTAGCAGTGTGGCAGTAGTTAAAAAGTCTAACCAAAATGTTTCAGGATCTTCGCCAGTACTACGAAGTTCTTGCACTGCGATGAGATTCTTCGGACTCAGGCTTGAGTTAAAAGTAGAACGGAGCACCTATGGGTTACTACCCTTGTGCTGTGATGTTGATCCGTTGTTTAAACCTAAACCTCAATAATCAAAAATAATGTGCTGTGTATCCTTGCATGTAGCCAAAAAGGGCCAGAAAAAAGCCCATGCATGTGTGTGTGTGTGTGTGTGCATGTGTGTGTGTGTGTGTGTCATCATCATGTAGCAGGCCCTTTGCAGAACGTCACTCCTACAACTATCTGCCTGAAAGAAACTGGGTCTCTTGCCAGCTTTCCCGCCCGTGTACTTTCATATTCAAGGAGTCACTGATATCCCGTGCCCATCTTCGTGTTGGTCGGCTCCTGCCCCTCCTTCCTGGTACCATGACTTTTGGTATTATTTTTGTTCCAGTCCGCTATGGCGCTAGATGTGATTAAAATATTTCAGCTTCCGAGACAATATGCTGTTTATTAACCTGTCCTCCTTGATGCTGTCTTCCTTGTTGTTCAGATCTTCTAGTATGTCAGTATTTCTTCTCTTCTTTAGAGCTAGACATATTTTTTTAAAGACCATCGGAACTTGGTGGGTGATGTGCTCAGCATCACACCGGCCAACTTTACTTCCCAGGACTGCACCTGGTACCCAGTCAAGGCTGCGTCGTCCTGGGAGTCAAGATCATTTTTGAAAAATATCCAGCTTCACCAGGACGCGAACCCACGACCTTCCGATCCGCAACCGCCACGACAACTTACAACAAAGTATATATATGTATGTTAGCGCTGTACCGAATAGTGATTTTCGGCCGAATACGAATACGAATAGTGAATCATCATCATCCTGTGCTTTGCCGGCTGGCATAGGCGATTATGCCTCGCCACAATCCGCGATCTCCTGCAGCACGTATTAGTTCGTGTGCTGACACACCTCCATGAAAAACCTTCGTTCCATGTTGTTAGCATTAGGGCAGCTTTTTTTTTTCTCACTGAAGATATTTCCAGCTGTACTAAAGAGGAAAATACGACAAATACAGAGAGTCAAGATAAAAACCCGCAAGGCGAAACATCAAAAACAAAAATAACGCCGACGAAGAAAACAATGCCGTCCTCACAAGTCGCCCAGCCCCCCCTCCCACCGCAAGCTTAAGGAGTCAACGGAAACAAGATAGCGACATCAAAGACCACCGCGGCCACGGAGACGGAGCAGCCAACACCTGAAGATCAAATAACGAAGAAATCATTGCAGACGAAAAAACCAGACGCCGAGCGGCCAACACCAGAAGATCAAACAACAAAGACAACGAAGAAACCGAACGTCGATCAAAACATTCAGCCGCTGCCGTTTCAACGAGACGACGAAAGAACAGTTACGACACCCATAAATGATGACGAACTCCCGTTACTTCAAACAATCAACGAAGAGGATTCCACTCAAAGAAATCAAGCCGACAGCACTAGAACACTTGCTTTTCTGCCTCTCTTACATTTTTAAGAGTTGCATTTTGTTTCTACAGCAACACACCTAAAAACACTATACTCGCAACACATACAAGATGGAAATAAAGGGGCACTTGGTACGCTCGTAGGTGGTGCACAAAGATAACGCTTGACAGTATAAACGAAGGTGGGAAATCTTGATGTTTTTTTTTTCCACCAGTCCAGAAACGGTTGTGAGGTAATTACTATTCGTATTCGGCCCGACCGCAACTATTCGGCCAAATACCGAATAGTTATTGGGTCCACTATTCGGCCCCGAAGCGAATACGAAGCGAATATTAGGTACAGCCCTTATACACACACACACACACACACACACACACAATACATATATATATATATATATATATATATATATATATATATACACACACATTGTTCTAAGGTGCCAGCGTGTCACAAAGGGCTCACAATCTATTCCTTCTTTCCGTTCATAGCATGAAAATTCCTCCACACCGGACAACAGGACACATCGTAACAGTGTCGTGATGTCCCCACACTGGTCAACAGGAAACATCGTAACAGTTTTTTGATGTCCCCACACTGGTCAACAGGACACATCGTAACAGTTTTGTGATGTCCTCACACTGGTCAACAGGACACATCGTAAAAGTTTTGTGATGTCCTCACACTGGTCAACAGGACACATCGTAACGGTTTTGTGATGTCCCCACACTGGTCAATAGGACACATCGTAACAGTTTTGTGATGTCCCCACACTGGTTAATAGGACACATCGTAACGGTTTTGTGATGTCCCCACACTGGTCAATAGGACACATCGTAACAGTTTTGTGATGTCCTCACACTGGTCAATAGGGCACATCGTAACAGTTTTGTGATGTCCTCACACTGGTCAACAGGAAACATCGTAACAGTTTTGTGATGTCCCCACACTGGCCAACAGGACACATCGTAACGGTTTTGTGATGTCCAGATTTAACACTGCCTTATGAATGCACGGTTGAACAGGGTTCCTGTGATTTGTACTTCTTTGATTCTCATCTTTGAGGTATTAATTCTACAGACTGCAGTCCTGGTGGGTAAAACCTATCCGATGCCATTACTTCAATATTATTATTGGAATTCAGTTTAGCACCCTTGGCTTCTCTCATCAACATCCTTCTTAGGGTTTCTCTTAGGCGTCATTGTTTCTTCAATCCTTTTATTTCTCATGATGGTGCATGTTTTTGATCTTCTGCTCTTTTTTTTTTTTTTTTTTTTTTTTTTTTTGTCAGAAAAGGAACAGTCTAACTTCATCTTCCCTGTCTTAAAGCTGTCGATGTTGAATGGTTGCCTTTACATTTCTCTTACTTCGTCATCTATCTTGAATTCATCCCATTTAATTTTCATCGTTTACTCCAGGCATTTGTTTTCGCATGCATTTAGGTTTCGTTTGTCTCTTTGGTGGTTCTTCAACTTTTACTGACAATTTTCAAAAGCTAAATAACATTAAAACTAAAGATACTAAGTTTGTTCTATATACATCAAAGTTTTAAAATATTTCTTAGGAATCTAGAAGCTGCTGATGCCAATACATGCCAAAACTGATTTCTTTGTGTTTCTTGGATATCAAGATGACTATCTCAGTGGATAAATTGTTCTGGTAATTTAATTACATTTGTTTCAAATGCTAAATCTGCTTGAATCTGTTATTCGTGTCTTCAATACATGTGTCTTTTATTAACTTATTTGTAACCCACTGTTAGTGCTATTTTGACCACACACACAAAAAAGTATGTTTTTCTTTGCATGTAATCGCTGACCTTATTTAGCGAACAATATAATCTATGAAATCGTGCTTTCTCAAGTGTTGCTTTTTCCAGCCAAGTAAATGCCGGTGTTTCCTAGATATTTTATTCGTCATTCAGTCAATACAATACCAAAGAACAGACGAGCACAAATACATTCATGTTTCACATGTTTCAACACCAAACCAATCACTGAAACCATCATCCCTCTCAGTGCACACTCTGGGTCTTGGCATTTGTTTTAATCATGTTTACCCTTTCTATTAGTATATTATAGGTTCAAATACTTTCACATAGTGATGTTGGGTGTCAGCTATCACATGTCTTCTTTACAGGGATGAGTTTTTTAAAAACGTTTTTTTTTTTTTTAAATACAAATTCTCTAAATTAAATCTCAGTGTATTTGATTTAAGCAGCTTCTTCCTGGTCGGAAATCTGCTTGTTTCTCTCTCGAGATTTTGTCAACTACAATAAATAAATAAAAAATTAACAAGCTAATAAGGCATGTTTTGCATTTAATTAGGTCACAATACACCACTATTTTAGTAAACTAGAATATGACAAAAAACTACTCATATTTTTTGCTATTTTCTTTCCTGAAACGGACACGATATATAAGCTTAATGAAATAAACAAGTAGTAGAATACCTAGTGTAGATAGCACCCCAGTAAGGAAGACCAATATGTAATCAGCAATTAACAATGTCATGGGTAACTTCTGACCGCTGTACCTCATGTATTCTCCCCCATAGCGCAACACGTGATCCAGCCAGAAGGCTCCTTCTTGCCTGGGGTTCTTGTACAACTGGCGGTATATTTCTGAGGCTGTGTTCAGCTTCGACTTCATCTTCTTATCGGACACCACTTGTTCTATAACATTAAATAAATCGTCAGCGGAAGCTTTGATGATATCTAGTCTAATGCAGTATCCTTTATCTTCCGCTCGATCAGCATTAAAATACTGATCATAGAACAGAGGAACACAGACGGTGGGAACTGCATGATAGAGAGCCTCGTAAAGACTGTTAGCTCCTGAGTGAGATATGAACACTCTGACGTTTTTGTGTCCTAGAAGATCGTTCACAGGTAACCAGGTTGACGTCAGAATCTTGTCTGGGTCTGGAGAGGTCATGTTGGCTCTCCAAATTGTGTTTACTGAAAGACGCCTTAGCGCTGAAATAATCTTTCTTTCCGCTATTTCGGGCAGGTTCATAACGAGGCTACCAAACGATAACACAGCCACACCAACTCCAGCTTTCTCAGACTTCTCCACAAAGGATTTGAAAGGTTCCTGTAACGGCTTGGATGGACTGACAGAAACACCGCCGATCAGTTTCAAGTTAGGCACAGTTGGTGCCGGATAGTCATTGATAGGATCAGACTGAACAATGTAGACTTCAGCTTGACTCATTAGTTCATTGGCAGCAGGAACATTGTGATCCGTAGGAAACATCTTCTTCATGTATCCCTTCTCATTAAACATGTGGAGGAACATAGGAGCCATTACCTTCATTACAACTAACATTTTTTCAAAGAGATTTGCTTTGTCTCGAATGTAAGGGAAGTTGTAGGCAAAAGCAACCGGGTTAAAGGGGACTTTCCATGTTACAGGATCGTACAATGTGGTTACAAAAGCGAAAGGGATTTTAAGTTTATAGGCAATAGCAACTCGTTCCTCTACATTCGGATACCCATCTAGTACAATGAGATCAGGGTGTAGACTTTCAATGTATTCTATGAAAGGCCCTTTCTTCATGACCTCATAGTAGAGTTTTGCGATAGTGTCCTGAAATCCTAGCAGCCATCCCCAGTCCGGATCCGTGCCAGTCACGATAGCTTGACTGAGTGTTGCCTCTAGATCAGAGATGACCATCTCTTCAGTCACATCCCAGAAGTTATTATAGCTGAAACTGGTGACCCCTTGATAACTCTCGTTCCTTTTGATAAGAGTCGAAGGAAAGCCTACCCAGACGTTATGGCCCATCTTTGCCAGCTCTTGGGCTACAATGGCATGAAGTCTTGCATGACTTGTGGCTCCAACGGGTAAAAATACCACATTTTTACTTTCACTGGAACATACTGCTAAGATGAGAAACAGTGTGGCAATCCTGCAAGCGGCGCCTATTGTCATTGTTGATCTGAAAAGAGACATTGAGAAACTGATAATAAAATGCAGAATAATAATTTCGGAGAGAAAAACATAATACTATCTAGTTTCCATTCATCCATCTTTGATATCAAAGACCATTATCAGTTTTATTATTTGTTTATCTTGGACAGCTAAGTGAACAGGTTATGGAAAAAACTTCGAGTTATAGAACAGAAGCACCGTATGGTCCCAACAAATAGCAGTCATACATCATATATCAGATATCCCAGTTGCGTTAAAACAAAAGTGCTCTACAAATTGTTAGATTTGTTAATAGATTCGTAACCAATGCCCCCCCCCCCCCCTTCCCCCTTTTCCCCGTCAATTTTTCTCGACCAGGGCAGGCTACAGACTTGTATAGGCTTGATGTGTGTGTGTGATTAGCTACACTAAACATCGTGCAGAAAGCTCACATGGCATGCCATTATTATATTGGGCATATGGCAGACAGATATGTTAACAGGGGAAAAAATAGCACCTAGTCGGTGGCGTCAATCATTACGCCTGCCCCCTGACTTTCCTGGACACTTCTGGTGCCCATGTTAATCTGATTCCTACTTGGCAATAACAAAAATTATATTCAATCTGCTATCGTGCGGGATTCGAACGCTAAACTTTCTTGGACTGGTAGTTGGTGTTGAGTCACTTAGATTCCACAGGATCACCGAAATGGGTAGTAATTAAAAACAGGTGTAATAATAAACACGCTTTAGTTCTTTATCTTCTGAAGCAACGACATCATTGGATTTCTACTCTTTTTTTTTTTTTTAAATATATTTCTGTAATTAAATTATTATTCATAATGCGTTTGTTTTGTGCGCTCGCCTTTAAATTCTTAACCGGCCATTGCATCTTATAATTTTATTATCCAGTGTATTAAAGAATTCTGATTGCAGTCTGAAATTCTTGTTTGTCTGTCATTACACAGACAGACATCTAAAAGTATAATGCAAGACTATAGAAAAGCACATACGTATACAATTACACCTACATTCATTGACTGTTTGGGGTCTTTCTAAAGCATCATAATAAGTTTATATCGTATACACAAGAAACATTTCAAACAAACTTTTCGTGTTGTGATTATAATAAAGAGGACACAAACAATATAGTGGACACATAATTGCCTGACATATTTAGCTATATCTCGTCAGCTTTATTATATTCTTTTTAATACTTCGGCATACAGCCAGTAATGAAACTCACACACTGAATCAACAAAGCTGAAACAATCAAATCTCATAGTGTGCTTAGTCTATTTCTACAACCGCCATCTTCCCTCGGAAGCTAAGATTAACTGCTTGAACCTTTGCACAAAAAGAAACAAGACTGTCCGTATTAATTGACATAGCTTCGGCTAATTTTAGTAAATGTCAGTTTTGTGTGTAATTAATAACCACGAAAGCTCACTCGCTACCAATCGCTTATCTGATGTCTAGCAGACGTCGTTCTGTGGAGGATCTAGTCGTCTCTAAAAAGGAGCTAAACGTTTATTGGTTTCTGAACCGGATGGAAGTGTGGCTGATGATATAATCGCTTTTTTTTTTATTGTTTTGTTTATTAACAGCTTCAAAATTTAAAACTTTTGATATCTGTGTGTTTCTGGAAAAAAAAATACTTTTTGAAGCTATCGCCTAGACATTGCACAGTGATATGTTTGTTGGATGACATCGACTACAAAAACCTGCTGGAGTTCCCTGTCGTTTTGCTCGACGTAGGGTTTAAGCCTAAGTTACAGAGCAATTGCCATGCACTTACAGAGATGTAGGTATACGCGAATATTATCAACACATCAGCGGTTTAGGCGCTAGTTTTCATGAATCAGACCTGGGTTAAATCCTCAATGTATGTATAAGCACATCCCAATGGCAGACGCAACTTTTTGTTTGTTTTAAAGCTCCAGCCTGGCTGTTGTAGGGGATCTAATATAATCTAACGGCTGAACGGGGTTTCTGGGACCTCTCCCCAGGTGATTCTCATCGCATGGTCACACTTTGTATCACCGGGTGTTTATGGCTAGGTGGATGTTCTGATGTGGTTGAATGTAACTAGCTTATCTTTCATACAATTATCAATAATTGTCTTGTCTGTAACAAAATCCTCATCTGCACTGTTGCTGGCGACTACACTAGCCACAAGGCACTAAAATCTCATCCTCATCTGCACTGTTGCTGGCTCCTGCACTAGCCACTAGGTACTAAAACCTCTGGTTCCAGAATTCTTCATTTGTGGAAAAATTGTGTTGTTGGAGAGCCCAGGTCACAACTTCATATATACTGCCCTTTAAATAAATAACTTGCATTATGGTAGAAGGCATCTACTGGTTTAACTCCATATCATCATGATACAATGACACCCTCGCAGATTCTGCTACACATGAACTGTATATACCCGTTTGCCATATAGTCTTGAAATATTTATGTCTCGAGAACAGTTTGAACACTGAACCACGAAGAATACACACGACGGCCCCGCTTAGGACTGAAGAATGCAAAGGTGGCATATTGCAATATGAAGCCACCACAGTCTCGGTCATGGCATGTGAGATGGTAGTTTCCTGTTCCCTTCTTCCTCGTCTTTTCTTCCCAGTCAGTTCCTAGATCGTTCTTGAATTTAATCAAACGCATTTTAATGAGGCTCTCAGAGAGGTATTAGTGGGGGAAATTTCTGCGACTTACTGGGAGCTGAACCTGGACCACAGTCTCGACAGACAAATGCACTAACCACTATGTTACCGTGGCTTAGTTCTTCTTCTTCTTTCGTTCGCTTCAAATAGATTATCTACACTGCAGTGTGGCTTAGTAAGATATTTAGGTAAATTCCTATGATGGTACGCAGTTTATTTGTAACATTAAAAAACACACGAACAGTACCTTTCTGCGCGGCTTTTAGCATGCTTATATTTTCCAATGTGAAGCATATTTTAAAGACCCGGTGATAATGTTCATGAATACACGCTGTGAAGGTGGTGGCCCTAGTGTATTGACATGTTTGATAAACCCTTCAGCGCAGATTTAAATATCAGAGAATCATTGTGATGGCGACATGGTTAACGTTAGAATCATAGGCGGCAATCAATGGGGGAAATAATTAATAAAGAATTTTTTTTTTCAGGAGTCAGATAACAGCGTTAGAACATTGGTTATTTAGCATGCCTGTCTGCTATCTGTTTTTTTTTTTAAATACATAAATAGTAGATACAAATAGTAGTATTCAAGAGAACCCTGTGTGCGAACTGAATTTCGTTATAGTTAGTATTTACCATCTTATTGTATTACCAAAAAATTCCTAATATCACCATTTAATCGCAGAGAAACTACGAAGGAAAGTCATAAATTATCAACGGTTTTAAAATAACTCTTATTACATTGTCCACACTGACTTCTGTCTTCGCTTATTATACTATTGTGGTAATTCTAGAAAAGTTCGATTTTAATTACGCCATTTGTATTCGTTCTGTTGCAGATAGATTATAGCTACCCCATTAGAAGATTACACCAAAGAGGACAACGAGTAGTGATCCGATTCCTCTGGTCAGAGGGTGTCAAAGGTTCAGGTATTCATCATATACTATCATCGCTAACGCACTAAGAGGGAGTAGGACAGCCATTAAGCTTCAATACAGACGACAACATTCAGTAAGTTCCAGAGATGGTTCTGGCCAATAGGCAAATTACAAGGAGAAGTCACTAAGTATGTCAAAAATGGCTGTGGGATGGCAGGAAGATGTAGTTGGTAGTTTCTAAATTCTGTCTCCTTCGTTAGGTGGCGCTAGGTGTCGAATGCGCATTCGCAACACAGAAACAAAATGGCGACTGTACTTACCGAGTGTACACTCAAAGAACAACGTGCTGTTGTGAGGTGTGGCATTTTTTTGGGAGAGGGGGGGGGGTGGGCAAAATGGCTCCCTGCAAAGGATATTCATAAAGAAATGCTTCCTGATTATGCTGACAAATGTTTATTCGTAAACCGGTGCATAGCTAGGTTAAAAAAATTCTCAAGGACGCTCTAAAATTGTTGATTAGGTCCGATCTTGTGGTCCTGTTAAGATTACAATAGACCCATCTGTGCAGCGGGCGGAAGAGATGATTAGAGCCGATGGGCGAGTAACGGTTGACTGTATCAACTGCAATAGGGTGTTCACAGGGTTCACCATACAAAAGAATGCATGATCGATTAAATTTAAGAAAGTGTGCTTAAGGTGGGTGCCCAGACAATTGACAGACGAACACAGCAGCCTGTCATTTGCAGCCGCTCTGTCGATAAGCAGATGAAGGAGAAGACATGCTGAATAGGATTGTTACTAGGGGCCAATCATGGATGCATCACTATCAGCCCCAATCACAGCGTGCTTCGTCTTGTGTTCAGAGTCAATGTTGCACTATCATACTGCTGACAGTGTTCTGGGAATGTCAAAGAGCGATTTTAACAAATTTGAAATAAAAATAGGTGACAATGTGAATGCTAATTTATACTATAAAGTTATATCGATGCTTCAAGAGAAAGAAAAAAAAAAAACAAATTCAGGCTTTCCTTCTTCTTTTTCTTTCGTTTCACTTGAAATATATTATCTATATCTGCAATGTTGTCTCTTGTATGAACTTCACTGTCTTCTGTAATTCACTCAGCGACCCGTAAAGTTTGGCTTGCACCAATGTTTCTCTTGGTCAAAAGTTTTTCCTTGTTATGTTGTATTTGGGACAGTCTTGGAGGACATGATCTGTTGTCTCGGGTGCCAATACACATGTTCACATGACTGTTCCTTCATGACAATGCCAGATCACATGCGGCTCGGTTAACTCATGAGAATTGTAACCATCTAGAGTAAGAACGTCTAGAACATCCACCCTACAGCCCTGACTAGGTTCCTAGCAAATTCCACCTTTTTAGTCCACTGAAATCCCATCTTGGCTGGAGACATTTCGTGCATGTCGCAGAAGTTGATTGTGAAGTGAAAAAGTGGTTTAGAAAACAGAGCACGCAGTTGTATGCAGTAGGTTTGGGGGGACTGAAAGAACGTTGGGACAAGTGCATCAGTGTTGGTGAAAACCATGTTTAAAAATAAAGGGACAGTGTATGTGTAAAAATAATTGGTTTTCACATTGTTATCGTCTTTATTATTTTTCTAACAACTATGTGTGACTTACTTATTGACTTCCTCTCGTACTATCTATAAAGTAGAATTTGCATTAAAACATGAATCATGGTTCTGCCCATCACATTCTCTACAACGACCTGGACTTTCTTAAAGTCTGTGCACGGTGGGCACCAAGAAATTACTGCAGAACACAAGCTCACTGGAACGAGAGGCGGTAGAAAGTGGCTTCACGACCAACGAAACCTTTTGTTTGGAAGATATACCTAGGCATGTTGACCGTTAAGCTTAATGCATTGATAAGGAGGGAGATCACATAGAAATATGATTCCACAAGGGAGCCTTAGCTTTATTGCAAATATATTGATTTGATTTGATTCAAGAACCGTCATCACAGCACTCGGGGCATTCCCATAAGCGTTCCGTCCCCATCTTCAGCAGCCAGCGATGAGATTTGATACTAATGGTGCCAGTAGAATTCTGAATTAACGTCCGTCTTGCCTTTCCTCTGAGTCTCAAGCATCTGCCAGAACCTCTCGTCACTCCCCGCTGCATCAATCTCACCATACTGTGGTGATCCATCTGCTCCTCCGAACTGTACACGCTCTCCCACAAGGCAAAAACCACGTCCGCCTTATCATGTATCAGTATTCCACCAAATACAATATATTGTAGAATGAAAAGTTTTGATGATTTTTTTTTTACTCTCCCTCGTACTACCATCCTTACTTTACCCATACAGACGTAGTTTAGAGAACCAAGTCACAATACTCGAGACATTTCCATAGGCACTCCAATTTTTCGGAGGTTAGAGCAAAGTTCCAGTGTCATGTGTGCCACTAATTCGAAACCGCCATGACCTCTTGCACTAAATGACAAGGCTATTAGTGTCTACATCGTTATCACTTCCTCCAAAATGTTGCAATGTTGCACTTTTTGTTACTTGACCGATAGAACCAGGCACTGTGTTGAGGGGCTTCTTTAAATTATTGTGCGTGCATGAAAAAGGGAAGAAAGATGCAGGACTTAAATATTGTCGTTAAGTGCAAAGTTATTAAACGGGAATAGTAGTTTAAATACCAGGGATAGCATTTACCGAGCTTGGCAGATTGGATTAGGAAATTAACATTCAATGTAAAGCATACCGAGTATTGTGGATACCAGCCTTCCTGTTACAACATGACACAGCTTCAGTCAGCACAAATAAACTTGTCATCCAGGGTTTATACACTCCTTTACTGGTTATCCTAAGCTATCGGTGCTATACATGGCCACTCACAAAAAAACGGAAATAGCAATGTGTGGTTTTACAGAACTCAATAAACATGTCAGATGTATGTCACTACTAGCCACCAATCTATCCATCAATCCATCACAACATCCACTCATCCATTTAAACATCCATCAATCCATCTTTCCATCTATCCATCCATCCGGGCATCAATCCATCTATCTTTCCATCTATCCATCCATCCGGGCATCCATCCATTTAAACATCCATCCATCTATCTTTCAATCTATCCATCCATCCATCCATCTATCTTTCCATTCATCCATCCATCCATCCATTCATCCATCCATCCATCGATCCATCCATCCATCCATCCATCCATCCATCCATTTAAACATCCATCCATCTATCATTAGTCTGCTCTGTTCGATTCTATACATACGACTACGCCCTGACAGCGGGGTGACATAATAATTTGGCATAATCATGACATGTCACAAACAAGAAGACAGTTATGGCGTTTGACACACAATGAGTGCTGAGTCTATAGCTTTTCTTCCGCATAGCTCATTGAAACTGTAATTACCCCTGAGGTAGGAGACATGACGTCAGGCATAGTGTGACACGCATTAACCTCTGCACTTTAGTGTATTCTTCTCTGAATGCAAGTGTTATCTCGCCTCTTTCAGCACGCTGTTGTATTTTCTCAACATACCAGAATCGTCAGGCATAACTCAATTCATAAACTGTTGTGTCTATAGAATGAGTTATTAGTTAGATTATCTTCACAGCACTCCGGACACATCCATAGGCGCTCCGATTCCCCTCTCAACATATTCATCAGCGTCGTGTGGTTAATAATACCAGTCCTATGTTGGTAACCAAGTCTTGTTCGTGTGCGTCCAGTGTGCTTTTCATGCTTGGCTGTGCCGATCTTTACTTCCAATTCGCGTATTCTTAGAAGTGACGTGGACATGTTGATTCCGAAATCCTCAGAACGTCCTATCTCTCTAAGGACAATGACAATGTCGACATGATCCATGGGCCGGCCATCTTCAATTAATACAATGCCTGCCAGTCTATCAGCTCTCTCATTACCAACAACGCCTGCATGCCCTGGGATGAACATGAAAGTATCTGAACACACAGGAGAATTTTGCAATGACTCAAGCCACTGTCTGCTGTGTTTATAGAAAAGGGGAGTACTGGTTAAGTTTTTCCCTCATGTGTTAGTAACAGTATTGCCACTTTGGATCTTTTATATCCAAATTTAGATCTTTTTCATTGCATTTAGATACTGTTTTTGACGTTTAGATCGTAAATATGTTTCTAGATACTTTTCATATGGAGTTAGATATTTTATAGATTTTTTTTTTCTTTCAGTGTCAATTCAATAATTACCTTGTAAAATATTTACTACAATATTTTTGTTTTGGTCTGCCATATACATTGTGACAACTGACATTACTTGAACTTTGAACTCTCACTGGGGTCAACGCACAAATATCTGGCAGGCCCGGTACTGATTAATAAAAACGCGCGTAAATCATACTAACTTTGTTTCAACCGTATCCTCACTGTGCTGACTTTGCGTTTCTTTTTCATGTGATTTAAAAAAAATTGCTCACCTTCTTATGTGGCTTTCACTTTGAAAAAACCTTTCAACATGACAAAGGTAAAGTATGAGCAAAAAATTTGGAAAGAGTGGTTGCATGATGACAAATTTAAAATTTGAAAATCTAGATGTTTTGAAAACTATTTCACTTTTTTTCTGTGAGCAACATACTTTAGCCAATAAAGGACATACCTAAATATTGTGAAGTTATGAAATTTTTAGGGGCTATTGATAATAGTGTCGCGGAAGCAGAATATCAGTTAACCGAAATAAAGTTAATTGAAAGGACAAACAAAACAGAAACTAAAGCGTTTTGGAGTGAAGTGAGACAATTTAAAGATGCCTCATCAGACAGTCCATTCTGTAAGCTCTTTTAATGTGTCATGTCTGCCATGATACTACCCCACTCAAATGCTGATGTAGAAAGAGTTTTCAGTGCTAGGAATTATATCAAATCTAACCTAAAAAAACAGGATGAAATTTGACCTCCTAAATGCTATCGTGCCATTAAAATTCGGCCTGATGAGACTAGAGAAATAAGCCTACTGTTCCACTTATAAAGAAATTTGAACAGCTAAAGCATACCAGAGTCATTTTGGATCTGAAGCTTCAACTTTATTATCCAAGCTAAGTTTATCCTGTGGATCTTGTGAGGCAGACATCAGTGAAGGTGAGGACATGATTATGTAGGGTAAGTCATAACAAAAGCTATGTAATTTTTGACTTTTTCAATTTGGATGTTTTTTCTAGATCCTATCCACGCAGATTTAGATCTTTTTAGATATTTTGTGACACCGTTTTGGATATTTTTTGTCAAAGAAAAATGGCAACATTGGTTAGTAACATGTTTTTTTTGTGTGTGTGTGAATTGGACAGAAGAGGTTAGTGAAATCGTTTTACAATATCATTGTGGTCGACGATTATGAGGGTTCGGTTCCGGCGGTGGGTGGCGTAGACATAGACAGTTCTTGTAGCTTCTCGCCTGTGGTACAACAGACGCTCCCTGGAGGAGATTTCAGCCTCATCACGTAATAATCCTATAGGCAGCAGGTAGTACAGTGCAGACAACCTCCATATGGAAAAGCATAATTTGTTTTACCTCAGATGATTGCACTCAATGTTAGTGCTATCTTTAATATAGAGAACAATATTCTTGTTGTAGTCGTTTATGACATCAAAGTTTTTTAAATGAATTCCTGCAGAACATTTCTTAGAGTACAGCGGACCAAATGGAAACAAGTGACAAGCATCGGCTTCCTACTTCACGGTTTGAACATCGAGGACAATTAGCTCAATAAACAGGATCTGCTCCAGAAAACCGAGCTAGTTTAGCAGTGTAGTGACACAGCCTCTGTGCGGTAGTGGATGAAGGTCAAGGCATGCACTCGCTAAGTACTTAGTGATGCAACACATTCTTGTCTGATCAATGGGTGGAGTGATGCAACACATTCTTGTCTGATCAATGGGTGGAGTGATGCAACACATTCTTGTCTGATGAATGGGTGGAGTGATGTCACACATTCTTGTCTGATCAATGGGTGGAGTGATGTCACACATTCTTGTCTGATCAATGGGTGGAGTGATGCCACACATTCTTGTCTGATGAATAGGTGGAGTGATGCAACACATTCTTGTCTGATGAATGGGTGGAGTGATGTCACACATTCTTGTCTGATCAATGGGTGGAGTGATGCCACACATTCTTGTCTGATCAATGGGTGGAGTGATGCCACACATTCTTGTCTGATGAATAGGTGGAGTGATGCAACACATTCTTGTCTGATCAATGGGTGGAGTGATGTCACACATTCTTGTCTGATCAATGGGTGGAGTGATGCAACACATTCTTGTCTGATGAATAGGTGGAGTGATGTCACACATTCTTGTCTGATCAATGGGTGGAGTGATGTCACACATTCTTGTCTGATCAATGGGTGGAGTGATGTCACACATTCTTGTCTGATCAATGGGTGGAGTGATGTCACACATTCTTGTCTGATCAATGGGTGGAGTGATGTCACACATTCTTGTCTGATCAATGGGTGGAGTGATGTCACACATTCTTGTCTGATCAATGGGTGGAGTGATGCCACACATTCTTGTCTGATGAATAGGTGGAGTGATGCAACACATTCTTGTCTGATGAATGGGTGGAGTGATGCCACACATTCTTGTCTGATGAATAGGTGAAGTGATGCAACACATTCTTGTCTGATCAATGGGTGGAGTGATGCAACACATTCTTGTCTGATGAATGGGTGGAGTGATGCAACACATTTTTGTCTGATCAATGGGTGGAGTGATGCAACACATTCTTGTCTGATCAATGGGTGGAGTGATGCAACACATTCTTGTCTGATCAATGGGTTGAGTGATGCAACACATTCTTGTCTGATGAATGGGTGAAGTGATGCAACACATTCTTGTCTGATGAATGGGTGGGGTGATGCAACATTTTCTTGTCTGATCAATGGGTGGAGTGATGCAACACATTCTTGTCTGATGAATGGGTGGAGTGATGCAACACATTCTTGTCTGATGAATGGGTGGAGTGACGCAACACATTCTTGTCTGATGAATGGGTGGAGTGATGCAACACATTCTTGTCTGATGAATGGGTGGAGTGATGCAACACATGCTTGTCTGATAAATGGGTGGAGTGATGCAACACATTCTTGTCTGATCAATAGGTGGAGTGATGCAACACATTCTTGTCTGATGAATGGGTGGAGTGATGCAACACATTCTACTCTGATCAATGGGTGGAGTGATGCAACACATTCTTGTCTGCTGAATGGGTGCAGTGATGCAACACATTCTTGTCTGATGAATGGGTGGAGTGATGCAACACATTCTTGTCTGATGAATGGGTGGAGTGATGCAAACACATTCTTGTCTGATCAATCTTGTCTGATGAATGGGTGGAGTGATGCAACACATTCTTGTCTGATGAATGGGTGGAGTGATGCAACACATTCTTGTCTGATGAATGGGTGGAGTGATGCAACACATTCTTGTCTGATGAATGGGTGGAGTGATGTCTGATGACACACACATCTCTTGTCTGATGAATGGGTGGAGTGATGCAACACATTCTTGTCTGATGAATGGGTGGAGTGATGTCAACACATTCTTGTCTGATGAATGGGTGGAGTGATGCAACACATTCTTGTCTGATGAATGGGTGGAGTGATGCAAACACATTGGGTGGAGTTGCAACACATTCTGATGAAATGGGTGGAGTGATGCAACACATTCTTGTCTGATGAATGGGTGGAGTGATGCAACACATTCTTGTCTGATGAATGGGTGGAGTGATGCAACACATTCTTGTCTGATGAATGGGTGGAGTGATGCAACACATTCTTGTCTGATGAATGGGTGGAGTGATGCAACACATTCTTGTCTGATGAATGGGTGGAGTGATGCAACACATTCTTGTCTGATGAATGGGTGGAGTGATGCAACACATTCTTGTCTGATGAATGGGTGGAGTGATGCAACACATTCTTGTCTGATGAATGGGTGGAGTGATGCAACACATTCTTTGTCTGATTGAATGGGTTTGGAGTGATGCAACACATTCTTGTCTGATGAATGGGTGGAGTGATGCAACACATTCTTGTCTGATGAATGGGTGGAGTGATGCAAAACACATTCTTGTCTGATGAATGGGTGGAGTGATGCAACACATTCTTGTCTGATGAATGGGTGGAGTGATGCAACACATTCTTGTCTGATGAATGGGTGGAGTGATGCAACACATTCTTGTCTGATGAATGGGTGGAGTGATGCAACACATTCTTGTCTGATGAATGGGTGGAGTGATGCAACACATTCTTGTCTGAACATAGGTGGAGTGATGCAACACATTCTTGTCTGATGAATGGGTGGAGTGATGCAACACATTCTTGTCTGATGAATGGGTGGAGTGATGCAACACATTCTTGTCTGATGAATGTCTGGTGGAGTGATGCAACACATTCTTGTCTGATGAATGGGTGGAGTGATGCAACACATTCTTTGTCTGATGAATGGGTGGAGTGATGCAACACATTCTTGTCTGATGAATGGGTGGAGTGATGCAACACATTCTTGTCTGATGAATGGGTGGAGTGATGCAACACATTCTTGTCTGATGAATGGGTGGAGTGATGCAACACATTCTGTGTCTGATGAATGGGTGGAGTGATGCAACACATTCTTGTCTGATGAATGGGTGGAGTGATGCAACACATTCTTGTCTGATGAATGGGTGGAGTGATGCAAACACATTCTTGTCTGATGAATGGTGGAGTGATGCAACACATTCTTGTCTGATGAATGGGTGGAGTGATGCAACACATTCTTGTCTGATGAATGGGTGGAGTGATGCAACACACATTCTTGTCTGATGAATGGGTGGAGTGATGCAACACATTCTTGTCTGATGAATGGGTGGAGTGATGCAACACATTCTTGTCTGATGAATGGGTGGAGTGATGCAACACATTCTTGTCTGATGAATGGGTGGAGTGATGCAACACATTCTTGTCTGATGAATGGGTGGAGTGATGCAACACATTCTTGTCTTGATGAATGGAGTGATGAATGGGTGGAGTGATGCAACACATTCTTGTCTGATGAATGGGTGGAGTGATGCAACACATTCTTGTCTGATGAATGGGTGGAGTGATGCAACACATTCTTGT